>JBCEWB010043885.1:1272-14499 GCA_039654565.1 Peronia peronii | reverse complement strand
TACACACTATAGACTAATACACTATAGACTCAAATCTAGACATATTTTGCTTTCACACTTTCTTTCTTTGAAGTAGGAAACTTGAAGTGGATTCCTATCCATGAACCTGCAACCTCAGGAAACTCCTAGACACATGGGGACTAAGCCAAAGACATAAAACAAAGCTGGTGTTAGGTATGACTAAATGCAAGAGAGGCTTTTTGTGCTTTGAGCTGCTTTTAAGGAAAAGGAGAGGAAAGAATCTGTACTAAAAGCAAATGAGATAATTCCTCTCCCTTTTCATTAATGTTGCCAGCTCAAAAGCACATGACTTTTCTTTTTTTAAACCACATTTCCACTTGGTTTGGGAAGGGAAAGTTTTTTTGCCACCCCCCCCCCCCCCCCCAGCCTCCTCCTCCCTCCCGCGATGTTGACTTATAGTAGAGTGCTTGACTTGAAATGGTAGCCACTGTTCATCTGGTTGATATTGCCCGTCAAGCAAGTCCACACTTTGTACAGTTTACGATCATCATTGAGCTTTATAAGCTGTGATAACTGATTTTTATCTTGGAATGTGAATTTTGGCGTATGGTTTTAATTCTCCTGGTGCTCTCTATTGTGCACTCAAAAGGTGTGCAAGGTGTCCGGTCTGGGACGGTTCAGCATACCAATAAACTGTTCAAGTTACTAAAAGGTAATGTCGCATGCCTGAATGACAATCTGCCAGCTAACATGGTATGAGGTGATAGGTGTGAGTTGAACGCGCATGAGATAAACACCGGCTCTGCGTGAACCGGACTGTTCCTAATCACAACTGTTGGTGCTGATAGGTCAGAGCCTGTCCTTGTTCATTTGCAGACTTCATTCATTTAGAGTGTCCAGCTTGTGAAATAGGAGCTAGTTACCTGTCAGCTCAACCGTTAATGAAAGGGAGAAACAGATCTATGTTCAATATGTTTAGCTGACAAGTTAATGCACACCAGGAAAAGACTAGCATTCTGGCTCCAACCTGGAATTTGTCTCGCATTGTACGTATCGGAAGTTTGAAACACCTGCGTTTGAAATAACCGTGTATCAAGGAATAGTTTGCTATAGAAATTGTTCAAGATGCAATGTTTTGGTATTGCTGTTCTTGGGAACAGGATTTTCATTGTTGACAGTGATTTTGTAGTGTTACAAATGTGAGAATTTGTTGCTATTGTAGCCTGTAAAGATCTTCCATGTCAGGGTGGATATGTAGACTTCAACAGCCTGGTGTTAGGATTAAGGTTAGCAAGAACTTTCATAGAGTAGTCAGTTGATAGAAGTACATGTATGTGGTTATGCCTGCTGTTGTGTTGCCCGAGTATACTTGTTACGTGTGCGTGTGTCATCAGGTCCCAGTGATATTTGCACATCACTGTGTTGGTAGGCCTGGAGACATCAGCTGTTACCTCCGTGCGGGTGGAGTGAGCCCTTTATTGAATGAACACGTGCAGTTTATCATTCATGACGGACTGGCGTGGAGTGCGCATACTGGGTCTTATGTACAGCTATAATAAAGGCTATTGCTCTGCACGAAAAAACTTCCCACACCAGGGACGGATAACGAGGAGGAAACTTCACCCCTCTGGTGTTTTTAGATAGCTCGGATATATCGACACAAGATACTTATACCAGTGAGCTAATTGAGCATGGAAGAACATCCTACCGATATAAACGTAACAGCACATCGAAACTGTTTTTAGACACCTGGTGTTACATGTATGTGGTGAGGTGTGTACGGCCCGGCCGGTGCAAGAGTAGGTTATCAGCGACCAGAACGTGAACTGCAGGGACACAATGGAATGAAGAGGCCACAATCACTATGGATAGACTTCTGTTGAGAAAGCAGAACTCTGAGTCTGGGAGGTCCAGCAGCAGGATGCCCGGTCTGGACACTGCCCGCTCCATGTCCGTCAACGAAGCGGACTCGCCACTCATCTTGGAGGATATGAGCATGTTCTATTTTCGGCAGCTGGCCATAAGTCTCAAGGTAATACCCATAATCCTCACTCTAAGGATGGAGGGGTTTTTTTTACCTTCTTTCTGTGTACAATTGTGATTTGAGTGAAATCATTGTATAATCTCCTGTTGTTGATTTAAAACTAGAGTCACGTAAATTCAAAATGCATGACAGCACTTGTTCTACTTTATCGGCCTGTAGTTGTCATGGTATTGTTTTAGTGGCAGTTTTGGCCACCATTGTTGACATTGCATTTTATTGTAATAGATGGAATTGCTGTTGAAGGCAAAGTCACTACAGGCTGTAGTTATCGGACTTAATTATATGCTGTTTTTCTCTCTCTCTCTCTCTTTTTCTTTCTTTTTTTTGCCCTCCTCCCTCTCTCTCACTCTCTCTTTCTCTTTCTCTCTTTCTCACTCTCTCTCTCCCTCCCTCCTTTCCTCCCTCCCTCCGTTCAGTTATGTTTTATAAGATTAAAGTGGCCGAGGAAGTCAAGCTATACACAGCGTAATAACTTCGTCTCGCTTCGTCCTACTTTGAATTTGACTGTGATCATTTCCTGTGTTGTTCTCTTTCCTGAATAGAATTACGCAAGATAGGCTAGCGACTTCAAATTGTGCCAGAAACCACTACAGTAATAAACGGGTGCAGGCTTGAATCTGTAAAACATTACTTCACCGCTGACGAATCCGTCGTCATGTTAAACTTGAAGAAAGAAGCGCGGGGGATGAGAGAATCTGCAATGGGTTTGAGACAAGAGTAACATTGCCAAGCCACTGGGGTACATGTAAGAACTTAATGACCTCCCCTCCAACCTAGTTGAAGGACAGTTCTAGTGGGAATCCTAACATTTAACAAATGATCTCGAAATCGAGGAATGTTTCCGACTGTTGAGTGAATTCATACGTTCGGGAAAAAAAAAAGAAAAAAAAAAACTCTTTTGAACTTGGCTTACAATATTTTCAATTTACATTTGGCATATGAAAGAAACTAAGCCTTTAAAAAAACAGACAACAATGGAAATTTTATTTTCATTTTTGACGTTTTTTTTTTTAGATCTATCTTTTATCAGAGTTTATTAAACACGATTATTTTAAAAGTGTTTACTAAATATAAACAGTCATGATTAATTGTAATAGAGACTATACAGATTATTTTAGATGATTTCAACAAGCCCTCATGAAGTACCGGTTGAGTAGCTTGCAATATGTTTCATAATTCAGTCAATTACTGGAGAGGATTACATCAGATGTCCATAGACCACACTGCCTCCGTAGTAATTTATAATGCTGGTGTGTTGTACATCAATGGAGATTGTTTTTAACGAGCCCTTTTGCTTCCATTTGCCGGACAGAAGGGGTGTTGAACAGGGACATCAAAGAGAGGAGGGTCTGTGGAGGGGGGGAGTTACTCTTGCGCCTTTGCTTGAAACGTTCATTGTGAAAAATTCCGAAAAATTCATGGAGTCGGGAAAATGTGTTCTCATTGTAATATCTTTTTTATTTATTTATTTAGAAAAGTTATTTTTTATTCTTCTTGACACTGCTTGTTCAATCCCCTTGTATCTGGCAAAGAGAAGTAATAGGACAACTCAAGGCTAATGTCCATTGATTTATCTGCTGACTATCATCATTTGCCCAAGTGTAGCAAAATCTCTGATCTTCTTTTCTGTGGTTGCACTACCGCGTGCAAAACTACGTATTCAGATATTGAATTCTCTCACTTGTCTTTATTACATTTGACTTGCCACACTTGTGTGATAATCGATTTTGCTCACCGGCCTGTTCAGGGTATTAAAAGTTCACAGTTTACAGCTTAGCCCAGTAGGTCATTACATCACCCATTTGTGATGAGCTTTAGTGAGATTGTAGTCCGGAGAGTGTTGTAACTTAAGGTTCTTTCTCGTGTTTTACAAATAATGCAATTGTTTTATTGTATAGAATGGAAGAAAGGGCAATGCCTGGCGTAGTTTCTGAACAGCAACTCCTTGTTTTCAATATGTTCTTTTCATGCAGTGAGAAATAGCGCAAATGGGAAATGACAGATGTCGGTAAAAACATGAGGAATGTCACATACCTTTACCACTAACTCTCATAGTTCATCATCTCCTCCCCCTTTTTTTGTTTTGTTTGTTTTTCACCCCCCCCCCCCCCCCATTTTTTTTTGCAGGTTACAATGGCGACCTAGTAAAGCTTTAAGTTGTAAGCGTGTGTTCGTGACGGCAACATTTGTAACAATCGCTTTCTTTGAGTCATTGACTATCTTGCATAATGGTTGGTCTCACAATATTGGGCTTTTGTCAGTGTGAGTGTGTTAGCAATATAGCATCCCAGCTCTAGATTGTAGAGAGAGAGAGAGAGAGAGAGAGAGAGAGGGGGGGGGGGGGGCGAAGAAAATCACTGAAACGCCAGTTTACACCTAGTTAGTGAGCAATTTTCCTTTCTGCCCATTTTCCTCTGCAAACAATTCCCAATTTATGTAATATGAAGATCACTGGAAAAGTCCACTTTAAATGCAGGAGAGAACTGAACTATTGCTTTTGAAAACATCTCTGTTTTTTATTGTTGAAGTGTTGAAGCTGTTGATTCATACCGTAGCTTGGACACCAAATTGTATTCCTTCTGATCTTTTCAAATCAAGGCTCAGGACTAAACCTATGGACTAAGCGTTAACTTTGAAAGTACTAAATGCTGGGCATCAGTTGTTCCTCTTCTTGTAGTCTTCATGTAATTCCTTTGCTGAGATGGCAGATGCCTGAGGATTTCAAAGACAGTCAGCCGTGTATATATATATACACACACACACACACACACACACACATATATATACATACATATATACATATATATATATATATACACACACACACATATATACATACATACACACACAAATACACAGCTAGCAGTGCATTTTGAAAGATTCGATATGTCAGACTTATAAACAATAGACAAACTGTTGCCTTCCACCAAGGAGAGATTTAGAATGCGTCTATCACTGGAGAAGCCACTCAAGTCCTGTTCTGAGAAAAAAAAAAAAAATCAGCGGTTGTCTGATATCGGCAGTTATCACTGACAGATACATGTATGTAATTAATAATTTAAATCAAAGGATAGGGAACTGTAAATGCATTGCGTCGTCCTTAGAAATTTGCCTTCGTCCACCCGCTGATGCCTCTATTCAAATCTACCATTTGACGAGATTTGGCTTCCTCTCTCAGTTCGTTCTATTGCTTTTGTTCAACTGATCCTTCCTTAATTGAAACGACGAGATAACGACCCTCAGGAGGTTGAAAGACGTAACAGAACAGAACTGACACTGCAAAGGCGCATTTATATTTCACAGTGGACACCCCAATATCCCCGTGTTCAGAGAACTTTTTGTCCTCTCGCCATCACGTTTTTTTTTTTTTTTTGGTCAAAGATATTAATTTTCTTTGAATTATTTCACTGCTGCATCCTCTTGGATATTATATGTATTATAGAGACAGAGAAAAGATATACATTTATTTTTGTTATTTATTATTATTGTTTATCTTCTTTTGTGTGTGTGTAGCTCGCCCACACACATTGAAACTGCACCCCTATAACTTGTGTGAAAGGATACTCCGACACTTCATGCATACAGTGGTTAACGCCAGACATAAACCACGTCGCTCCCGAAGCTAAAGTTTATTGTCGTGATGAATGTGCGCTTTATAGGGTTTGAAATTCTGTATGGCCACGATCCCTTATTTAAACCCTTTAAACGTTTTTACATTTATGGCTTCTGCGTTGAAAATTATAGTTATAATTAGGAATGTTGGCTGGGGCTAGTTCTGTCATCGATTCCCCCCCCCCTCTCTCTCTCTCTCTCTCTCTCCTCCCTCCCTCGCTCTCTCTCTCTCTCTACCGGTCTATCTTTTTTTTTTTTTTTTTAAATGTTTGGGTGTCTTCACTTCTTTTTTTTTTTTCACTTTTAACAACTAGAGTTTCAAAACTGCCCTGGCTTTATGGAAAAAAAGGTCTCTCTTCATATTCTTGTGAAATCAAAAGGTTTGTAAGTCAGCAAGCCGAACAAATTAGGCATAAAGAGCTATCAAATTAAATGACTTGTACATAAAACCCTCCCACACTGCCTGCTAGTTCTCATGAGTTTGGGACGTGGATGGACTTTCTGTGGAAGACACCAGTTGAGATTGAGTCAACGAGCGGAACCCACTGATCCCTCTCCCCTCAGTGCAAACACTGACGTTCCTCTGGGCTTGCGTAAATTTTTTCTATTGACGCAAGTGACGTTTTGTCGCAGTTTGCATTTCTACGTTGTCAAACACGAGGCTGATATACAGAGAAGGGGCGTGCAGGACCGTCAAAATTAATATTCAATCGGATGCCGCAAGTGGGTTGACCACGGAGATGAAGATTGAGCGGGAGGGGGGGGGGGGCATTGAACTACACATTTATAGTCCGGGGAATGGCTGTGTGGGGCCATAAATTCGACATTAATTGTAACTTCGTCCTTACTTTTTAAAGATCTTTTTATTCTCTTTCCTCTTTGTCGTTTGGATATCCCACTTGTCGTTTTTCTCTAACGTTGCGGAGAATTTCCTTTCTCTTCGTCCTAATCACGACCAGTTTAGGTTTCTCGTTGTCGATCCTCTCGTTCGTGATTTGTCTATAACTAGCACAGCACATGGCATCGTCACTCTGTGAGATGGTATCACCTTTTACCGCCCGGCTGTGATATGCCAAAGTTTGTCAGTATCTTTAGTGTAGTCAGTGTTGTAACTCCTGACGTAGATATATAAATATACTGTCTTTTGTTCTGATTCCGATATTTTGCATAGCCATTCATGTATAAGTTGGATGCAAGAATAGGCTTGGCGATCTACAGACTTTATATCTTTCTTTCTTTCTCTATATTCCCCTCCCCTTCCCCACATCACAAACACGTCATGTGACGTTATTATCCTGACTCACACCATCTGCCCACAAAGCTTTCAAGTCGAGCACTCCAGCGTATAGCAAAAGCCGCTAAATCAGCTAGAGTCATTCAATCCCTGTAGACTTGGCCTAACTGATTTTTCCAGTCTCATGAATGACTTTGTCTAAATACTGAAGAATATAAACACTGGCAAGGCACTTACTGATGTAGTGAAGCAACTAGTGAGTAGTGAGTACAATAAGTCAGCATATTTTCTTGTGTGTGTGTAGAAAAACAGACAAACAAAATGCACCACACATTTCTGTCATTACTTTTGGGGCGATATGGTCATGTTTTGATATCAGGTTAGAACTCTTTATTGCCAGCAGAATCAGTGAGGGAAAGAAAACAACCTTTGTCACTTATTTCTCTTATTTGCCCGTTCTTTTACCGGCAGAAAATAATAATAATAATTAATTACATGTATTATTAATGTACATGAGACCAAAATCAACAATATGTGGTACTCTACTCTTTTACATACCATAGAAGAGACTTCAAGGATGATTTTCAAAAAAAAAAAAAAAAAAGAGCAGCCGACCCATGTCGTGTTTTTACCCACACATTTCAATAGAAAATATATATGCATGTGAACAGAATTTGCAGTCAGGTCAATGTGTCAGGTTTAAGGAGACAACTTGACTGTGAAAGTCTCCATGGACCGATTAGGCGCCTAAGTCTGTTCACGACAGACGGTTTTGATCGAGTAGTTTTTAACTGTGTTTTCAATCAATCTGTAACAGCTAATGACAAACGTGGTGAATATCATGTGTAAATGAAATCTTAGTGTTGATAAAGAATAAGCTCATCTCCCACGATTAGCCTTATTTTCTGTCAGCCTTTTATTGCCTTTTTTAAAAAAATAAACACGAGAAGTCTGAGTTTCACATACATGTATAAACATACAAAAGGATGGCTGCAGGTGTGACCTGGATGCCAGTTTTGCTTTGATCAGTCGCCGCGCGCTAGTTTGACTACATGTCGTACAGTACGAACTGATGGATGGCCCGCTGTCGGGAGGCTGCTAAGGGCAACAACCTATTTATTCCCCCCGAGAGATTGTGTGTATGTGAATGTGTATGTATACTGCTGCAGAGATCTGTTGCTATGTATGTGATTGTGGAGCGAGCGCCGTCCCGACATCAACAGCAAAAAAAAAAAAAAAAAACCTCATGTGTTTTTTCTCATCACTGATCACCGCACTGGCCAGCGTTCACTGACCAGTCAGTTCGGACAGACGGTATTTTGGTCAGCTGATGACTGTTGTTAGTGTGGGGACTGACGTACGAGATTTCTTTCTTCTTCCAGCGAGCCAGCCTCATGATATTGTGTGACTTCGTTGATGGGATTGTGGTGATCTGTAATGAGTGCTCATTCACGACTATGCTGTAATTGTGAATGGTCCGATTTCCCATTGTTTTCCTTGGTTATCATGTTAATTAGAGTGTTTTTGTTTGTAATCTATACCAGACCTGACCTGGCGGTCTATTTCTGTTTCCGTGGTACGGACAGCTTAGGTTGTTGCATTTCGTAGAAATTGACCGAATCAACGTCAATGTTGTTATTGTTGTATATGAAGAGTGGAAATGTGCTCATAAATTAAGTGATCAGATTCAAGTTTTGAGAAAACCGGAGTGCTTGAATACATCTGCCGTGTTGTGATATCGGTGAAGCATTTGTACTTTTTATAGTACATGTACTTTTTGTAAGTCGGCGAAGGAATAGGCAGTAGCATAGGGCTAGTCTTGTAAATAGGTTAGGTTTTCTTAAGCTTTTCAGCCCTCGAAGAGGGCTCGGCTATCCCAGCTACGTATTTTTTATTGCAGAGTGCAAAACATTGAAGAGAGAGAGAGAGAGAAAAGCAAAATTATCTGTATTTCCAAACTTCGATGTATAACTTTGTTGTTAATGATGATATTGGTGACAAGGATTTTCAAGAGGAGCTTCACAGTTGTCTACATCACTTAGTATCGACATCCGTTCATGTTTAGCAAACCCAACAAGCATAAGCGACATCAGAGATTGAGAGAGGAGACTAATACTGCAGTGAAGTTCGCGCGGTAGTTTTTTCCTCTTTTCATGCACATGCCCATGCTGCTGTCTCGTGATATGCACGTGTGCTATCTTTTGTCAGAACACGAAGTTTCGGCGTGAAATGAACGTTTTGCTTGGAGGGGGGGGGGGAGAGACTTTGTAAGATTGTTTTGAATTTGCCGTCGTCTTCGCTTTTCTTGCTTTGCGCTCTGGAGAAATGTTCTTCCCCCGTCCTCCTTTCTCCCTCTTTCCATTGCCCTTCTTTCATGATGTAGTGTGCAATGATTTCTGATTTCCACATCAGCTCCTGGCTGGTGGTGGCTAGGAAGAGAATTTCGCACGCACGCCCGTCTTCTCCAAGTCAGCGGCGAGAGCAGGCACGCTGTGCCATGGAGCTGGGATAAAAATATACTTGGGCTTTGTCATTTTTTATTTCTATTTTTTCATGCCAGTGTTTGCTGTGTAGGAGCTGGCACGGTTTGCTGACGCCGAGACTTTTAGTTCCTTCAGAAAAATTTACTCGATTTCTTTTTGTGTGAAGTCTAGCAAGCTTTTTCCTCGCCTTCTCTTGAATGCCATTTTTTTTTTTTTTTACGTCGGTCGTAATAATTTTTTGTTTGCCAAATTTTTTCTATTGCCCTCAATATTCCCCCAATCACTCTATAGATCTAAATGGATGAAATATGGTGTGTGCTCTCATGATATCATTTATGTCAGATGTTGGATTGACCGGTATTACTTAAATGACTATATCTAGGTCAAATTGGGCATTATGTGATTCACTGTATTATCTCGTTCAACTTTTCACAACTCAACGGAATGGCTGGAATTTTTTAAGAAATATGGACCGACCCCACAATCTTCATGGATTTATTTAATTATTCCTTCCAGTTACTCATTTCCTTTCAGTTACGCTGGTCCTCACATGGAAACAAAATTAAATGTAAAGAACAATTTTTTAAAAGGAGGAGGGGGGGGGGGGGGGATGACGTTTCTTTACGACTGTCCTGTTTCCAGTGTGACCACGTCAATGGCATGTTTAGGCGTTTGGCATATTCTATATAGGAATGTCATCCAGATAGTTATGATCAGGTGTTTCCACTGTACTAAAGTAACGATTTGTTACTTTCGGAATCGTGACTGGCCATAACGTTTAATGCCGTTGTTTTGTGAGGTCGCCGTCTTTATGTCAAAGAATCGCTTTCAAGGGCGATAGTAAATGTTGAACCTGCCAACGACAGTCTGATCCCCTAAGTGAAAGCATTTTGAAGGTGACTAGAGATGGGAGTGCATTGGTTGATGTCAAAACCATAGCGAGCTAAACCCAAACATTAGACCAGTGATCGTGGGTTTTAGTTTTGTGCAAAATATCAGCAGTCAGTGCTTCGGTAGTTAAGCCCAGGATGTCTTTCAGGGATTGAAGGACAAGACGTTCAGTAGGACGTAGGATGTGAATGTAGCTGGGATATTAGGTAGGGATCATGACTTATGACTGTGTGTAGGTAGTGTTTAGCTTATCAATACTTACGTAGCCTTACGTAGTTATAGAGCTTATGTTATCATAATGTTATGAATGTTATCATATTCATACCCGATGATTAAGTATGAGGAAGAAGGCAGAATAAATTGCAATACAATTTATTGTAGTAGAACTGCGGCTGACTTTGACACTGAAGTGGAGTTATACCCATTCCGCGTGCACGTCTTGGGGAGACTTAAGTGTGCGATATCTGATCAACCGAGAACAGGAATAAAGATGGGACTTTTTCACTACAGCATAGGATGAAGTCTTTATGAAATTAGACTGTGTTGGGAATTTGTTTTTCGAACTTATAGAAATTGACGGCTTTGCTACTGTAATAACATAGTACCTGATTCAGATTCACACTAGGCGATGCCGCCACAGGTCAGGCCGTGACCGCTGATGGTTTGTGTTTCTGTCAAGGGTCGTCTTTTACTGCTCAGAAGTAGAATGGCTTCAGTTTTGATGCTTAAGAAGATTCCATATGTTCTTTGTAAACCAGTGTTAGTAGATTATTGTATTGCTGTAGATTACTATATTGCTGTAGGAACTGTGCAATTTTAAAATTCTTTTTCGAGCTGGGTCATCAGATTTAGCTTTTCTGTAGCTTTGCGACGGCGATTTTTTTTTTTCTTTTCTGGGTCTCTTTCTGTTTACCGACCTGTTTTCATCTGTTGCCCAATGCACCCATCACCATCTTTAAACAAAACAACATCAACAAACTGCATATGTATATCTACCGATATTTTGCGTGAGTTTAGAAATAGCTGGCCATAGATTTTTTGAAAAACCCTCAATATAAATTCATTTGTATAGACGCCAAAGTGATTCTTGTTCCCTTATAAAGAAGACTCCGACATGATGTAGTTGGGGTGGAGGTTTACTCCCCAACCCGATGTGAACCACCAGTCAGTGTTCAGAGATCTTCCATATTGTAGGGTCTGAAACAGAAGCATCTGTTGAAACAGGTCGTGCCTGTAACCTCAACTGTGAGAATTTTGCTTTAGCCCAGGTATAGTCTGATTTGAATATCAACGGGGCTAGACCGTCAGTTAGTCTCTTGCCTGTCTTATTTTTCTCTCGCACATACATGTGTTATTTTCAGAAGTTTGGGATGAAGCTGAACCCTGACTTTGATAGTGGTTGCGTTAGCTTTTGTCTCATGTGTTACAGCTACTAGTTCAAAGACTGAAACAGTGTTTGTGAGTGTTAAAAGCCCAGCTGTTCTGTTCATGTGGATCTGTTCGATAATAAAGCACATTATTAAAAGATTTCTAGTAATGTACAGTTATGAGAAGGCTTGCACGTATATATTCACAATAATATCTGTTCTCGTATAGATAACTGCCTTAAGTGAAGGAAAAATATAATGCAATATTTGTTTGTTCGGTGTTATTTTTTTTTTTTTTAATTCTCCTTTTTAATGTACGACTTTCAGACATATCTGCATAAAAATTCCCATTCATACGGTCTTCATCAGTGTTTTATTAGTGTTTATTTCTTGGAATGATCTACCATGACGTTTTCTCATCGGAGGATCAGGACTGCTTTTATAAACCGATTTAGTGCAAGATCTAGTTCTTGTTCCACGTCATAAAGTTTTCATAGTGCGGCGTGAAAGAGGATTTGGTATTATGATTTCTTATGACAAAGTTGTAGAAAAGCAAAGAGATACTGATAGTAATTGTAGATCTAAACTGTGACCTTGCACGATTACCCAAAACTGAAGAGAGAGAAGAACTCGAGTTCCTTCTTGACATCTGTGCGGTTCGATCGGCCAGATACTTCATAGAATTTATGTTTGTATATGTGCGAAAGAAGATTAACCGGCGAAACACTGACTTCAAGCTTGGTCAGATGTTTCATTTTCCAGGGAGCTGGTATAGGGTTTGGCGTGAGCACACATGTACGAAGCACGTCCACATCAGATGGACCAGAAAACTCAACCGGTTATTAAGTTCATTAGCAGTGGTCCTAGCCACAGCTTTTTAATGTCAGAAACAGAGTAATGACTTCTTCTTTCGTTCGTAATTTTCTTCATTTATCCTTCCGTTCATTTGTTTATCCGTCCATCTGTCCATTTTCTATCGGTTCTGGCGCATTGTGCTAGTAATTGTGCAGATGACTGTCGTAAAATAAAAACTTCTGTTTCTACCCGTCGCGGGGGGGGGGGGGGGGTGCTCCCGCGGGAGCCTGGGGTATATAAATAGGTTCTTTGCTCCCACCTGCAGGCGGTGAAAGCCGGCCATCGGTGGGATATGCCATCCTCGACGTTCCAGGAGTGAACAGCTCTCCTTGCTCCTGTCTTCTTTCGCGCTCTCTTTCTTCTCATCTTCTTGACGTGTAAACGTATCTCACCGTGTTTGGCACAATATAGCCGTGATCGAGCTGATGTGCCGTTAAACCTTCACACGAACAAACAAACAAAACCACCCGTCTGGATATTTTTCTATTGCTTCCTTCTCGAAGATGTTTCCTGACAACTGCTTTCCATTTTTGTCGTTTAACATTGTATATTCACAGTTCACATGTAAAGACGTAGCTATTCTGTGCCGGAGGTTGGAGGACCTATTAACTGTCCATGTATTGAAGCATGTTTCGCTATTCACGTTCACCCTTAATATGTTCTACACCCCGACTTTTTCACCGCAAGCCCCACTTGTTCTACTCTTTTTCTGATATAATGACAGCCTTTTATGATTTGTTGTTTGGGGGGGGGGGGGGGGGGGGGGGGGGGGGGGGGGGG
>JBCEWB010043875.1:0-14499 GCA_039654565.1 Peronia peronii | reverse complement strand
CCCCCCCCCCCCCCCCCCCCCCCCCCCCCCCCCCCCCCCCCCCCCCCCCCCCCCCCCCCCCCCCCCCCCCCAAAAATGAAGATCTAATTTTGAGACGCTAGTGTAGTATCTTCTGCTTTTTTGCTGTTATAGCCTTTGTGTCGCATTATAATATAATGAAATATAAGAAGCAGGAATGACCTAGAAAGTAAAATACATTAATTGTTCATGCAGATGACCCTGTCATTTTAGAGGTCAAGTTAAAATGTGATCAAACATGACAAAACAGCAAAAAAAAATAAAAAAATTTAAAAAAAACACTGAAAATCACACACACTATATCAACAATCTTGGCCTTGTTTATTTGTTAGGAAACACGTGGCTGTTTCTAGCCTGAGTTAACATGTGATGGAATAAGTAAAATAGCTAAAATATATAATGATCACAATAATTTATTTCCAAAAGAAACTCATGAATATATCATTTTTAATCTCTTGCAAATAATATGTACAATCATCAAAAAATTTTAAATGCAAAAGGCTGAGATAATGGTTATTTCCGATAAGTAAACTATCTTACCCTCTATAACCCCATATCGCTCCTTCCTCCCACAATTCACATTTAATACATGAGTCCCAGACAGCCTTCAAAAACTTTGTAATCCGAATTGTAAGATGCTATCATGCTAGGCACAATACAGCCACAATTGTGCTGATATGCTTGTTGATTCCCAATCCAAGCCAAACCAAAACTTCTAAGGCTGCCCCAGTCTAAAACAACAAAATATAAGGAAATTTACAACACAAAAAAAAAACAACCATTATTATGACTTGTGGAAAGATGCCACAATTAAGTAATATGTGATAAAACCTTTCAAACAGTTAAAAAGAACAATATGACAATGATGAGAATTAATTTTCAAAGTATTCCCATGGATCAATTGCTCTACATCATCAATTTTTTATGAGATTGAAAAAAAAATAGAAAAATTATTAGATTCATTTTCTTTTTGATTGTGGCACATTTATAAATGTAAAATGATGACCTGAAAAATCAGGCCTTGTCCCCATAAAACATAATGCTCCAAAATCATATCAAATATTTTTTCAATTGTTGTTACAACTGGACGTCTTCATCATCATGGCAGCAAAAGCAAATGACATATACATGGCTTATGTACACTGATTACAATAATCTCATTTCTGGGATATTTGAACTGGGTTCTGAGAAACGTAATATTCTTTTCCAAGCCTACAAACAGCATTATCTGCCCACAAATTCTGTGCTTATAAGTCACGACTGCAGACAAGACATTATCTAAATCTATTAAAAATAAACAACATGTTAGACCTATGACTGTCAGGACTCTTAAAACAATTATATCAAGCTCTCATTTCTCGATACAGTTATTGTAGCTCACGAATAACAGTGGCCTTGAGGATTTTCTATTTCAATGACAGATTGAAGTCAACCACTCAAACAGCTGAGACAGTAAATTGAATATAAATATAATTATAATGCAGTAAAAAGCTTACAGAGCAAAGCTTAGAAAAGAAGTAGGTTTACCTACTTTTGCATATTTTCTAAGCATTTTCACAGTTCTTATCATAATAGAGATTTTTCCTTCAGTCTACCGAAAATGTCTTTTACAACACTGTTAAGATGTTAAGCAATCAATATTTACAATTGTCTGTGACTACTATGCCATGAGAAAAGGACAAAAGCATCACTAATATTTTCTCACAACAACAAAAAAAAATTCAACTTTGATTGTTTTGAGACAGTAAAATTGTTATCCAATTTTGGCTCTAGCATCTTGTCATGTCATCTAGGCTTATGAGGATCAGGAGCAGAACATGATTCAAGATAGACCCAGTCTGAAGTTTTGGTTTCTTTTGCCGAAACACATCAGTTTTGTTACTGGTGAAGTGAAATGTGGCTTCTTCTGGAATGAACTCTAATCGCTTGTGAAAGCTTGGAGACCGGTAATGGCTCGGCCCAAAATCAGGGCATGGATATCATGTGTTCCTGTTGACAAATGATATTTTATTTTTATTTAAATGATATTACACCATCATTTAAGTGAAACACACCTATGTGTCAGGATAAAAAACTTCTTTTTTTATTTCAGACAGATCTGATTATATATATTACATGACAAAAGAAAGAAAAGGAAAATCAAAATATCAGATAACAATAACAACAACAAGAAGAGAGATAATGAAAGACAGAAAACAAAGGAATTTTGAAACAAATAAATCCCAACCATAATATGCATAACTCAATTAGAAATTAATGAAGGATAAAATTAGAAATCATATACCATCACATATAAGCCATTTTAATTTAACTATGCTTGTCATGCGCTTTAGTGCACTAGACCTATATGATTTGCATCAATGTGACCTGGCATTAATTAATGCTTTGAAATATGTTGCTTAATATATCAGGGTCATTCTGCTCCACACTCTAATTTAACACAATAGATACAATCTTTAAATTAGAAAACTCAAGCTTTTTTGTCCTTTCATGTTAAGCATTCTTAAAAATAAGATAATGTACTTTAATTGAAGTAAGAATGACATCTGAAAATGAATGTATAATTGGTTACTCTTTCTGAGACAGTAAAATGCAAAATAAATTAAAAAAAAAAAAAAGACACAAAGAAAAACAAACGTATACACAAAAAATGAAAAACTGCAAAAGCTGACACATTCATGAATGCATGGTTTATTTACAAGACAATTAAAAAAAAAGGAACAAATAAAACAAAACAAAAAAGAAAAGGTTCCCATTATTTTGTAGACAATGTCACTGGTGATGACATAAGGAAATTTATATCAAAAGGATAATATGTCTACAGCTGCAATGAACCCCCTGAGGAAAGTTCTTAAATTCTTAAAATTTTTCTCATCACATTTTGTACGAGTCACTATTACATTTAAATTTTTCTTCCATATGAACAGAAAGAGAACTGTGTTGAAAAACCTTAAACTTAAACAAAAGTTTGAAATCTGTATTCTTCTGAACAGCTATTTTCAATGATACTAAATTGTTCAATTTCTGCCTTTTGAATGTTATACTTCACTATCATCAACTCCATATTGATGCCCAGTTCAAGAAGTGGATGTGCCTGACTTATGACCATGTAATTATCTGTTGATTATAATGCTGTCCATACATGTATCTATGGGTCTCAATGTATTCTTAAAAGCACATTTAACCCTCCATGTGGCAGCAGACACTGCTAGGGTATGGGTGATATTTGCATGATTTTGAAAAGTGATGTTTACGGTTAAAATGCAATATGAGATTGGTCCCCTTTAACCATGAGCAATTATTCAGGCTTGAAAGCTCATCTGTATGGAATAGGTTGGCTGCTTGACACTTCTAGAGTTAAATACCATTACTGAAAATGATGCCCAAAGTATGCTCACCTTCATATGTATTGACAGCCTCCAAATTCATTACATGTCGAATCACATGATACTCGTCACAAATGCCATTGCCCCCCAGCATGTCACGAGCATTCCGTGCAATATCCAGGGCCTTCCCACAACTGTTGCGCTTCAGCAGTGAAATCATTTCTGGTGTGGCCCTGAAACAAAATCAACCCAAGGACTAATAATTAGCTGGCACGTTTTGAACATTAGGTATGTGCGATGCAGCAGGTCTGCATAAACAGCCTTTTAATCAATTACTGCTATAAACATCCATGGTTGAAAATTAGACTTTCCTCTGAACCATCCTGAGTCTAAGAAGGTGGTCATCTATTTTGAGGCTGACTATATTATTTGGATTATGAAATTCAAATGACACCTAGACTGGGCATCATTTTTGTCTGCAGTTATAAATTATACCAAAACCCATGCATATGCAACTCTTTTTGCAAATAATCTCCTTCACACAGATGCCTAATTGTAGAACCAGTATAGATAAAGCTTGTGAAAAAGACAAATTCCACATTTTTGTACTGATGGTGATATAAATGATCTAATTTTATGCATATCACCATGATGAAAATATTTCACCAGGCATTATGCGAAACTCTAAAACAACAAGAAGATTAGACCTATCCTTTTTTATGGAACCTAGCCTATATACTCACAGTCCCTCATCCTTGAGGCGGCCAACCTGTAGACAACCAAAGAGGCCAAGTGAGATTTCTGTCAACATGTCTGCCATCTTTTTCTGTATCAGCTGATTCTTGGCCAAAGGTTTTCCAAACTGGATTCTGGATTCATAAGAAAAATGATAGTAGTAGTGAAAGTTATCTCATTTGTCAACATCAAGTCCTATATTATGAATTTCAAAGTAGAGAGATCTATCCTAAGAGCTTTTGTAAAGATTCCAGTCACAGTACTGAGCTTCACTATTTCACCACACAGAATCTCAACCAACACATATTAGTCTCTGCACTTTAGGTGAAAGATGCTTTATGTAAACTATTTATCTTACACCTATGAGCATATTGCCCTCCAATTCGCCACTGATTTGCTCCCTTGTCCAGCAGTCCTATCTCTTCATTTTCCTTAACTGACAGTTTCAGTGAGTTCTCACCTATCAAGTGTGTACTGACGTGCTGTTTCAAGGCAAAACTCAGCTGCTCCAAGTGTACCCCAAGCAATACCATAACGTGCATTGTTCAGACAACCAAATGGGCCCTATATATGACAAAAGAAACAAAGACACATACTATATCATTGTGATTTTTGTTTTACATATATCCCAGGTGCAATAGCACAGCACAGTGTGTTTGATAGTACTCACCTATCCTTTGTAAATACTGTATGTTGGTAATATTGCAGAACAGAATGTTCAAGATCCAAGCTATGCTGTTTCATATCTTACGCTTTCCAACCTTACACTGACAAAAGTTTGGTTGGGGAAACTGATAACTATCATCAAAACAGTCCAACAACAACACGAGCAAGGGATAAGATCTTTCTTTTGCATTAACTTTCTTTTATTCCTCCACTTTGGCTTTTTCAAATTATCAGATTGGTTTGAAGATCACCTTTCTCATGGGTGCTTTGCATAATGCTAGATTTGCAAGAACTAAAAGTCTACAAAACATAATAAAATATATGACATAATGAATAAAATTATTGAAATAATATCCTTGAGAAACTATGTAATTCAAAAACTTACTGCCAAGCCTGCAATATTGGACAACATATTTTCTTCTGGCACTTCCACATCTTCCATGACAATCTGGCCCGTAATACTGGCTCTTAGTGAAAATTTGCCTTCAATCTTTGGTGCAGACAATCCTTTCATGTTCTTCTCAAGGATAAAGCCACGGATTTTGTTATTATCAACATCTGACTTTGCCCACACAACAAAAACATCAGCAATAGGTGAACTGGTTATCCTGTAAGATGCGAAATCATAAATGAATGTGGATGTCAAGTTTTCAAAGTGCTCAATGGATTAATAAGATCCCCCCCCCCCCACCCTTTTTTGACTTATTTAAGTTAATTTAGTATAAGTTATTAGAAAAAAGAAAAGAGTGCCTTTCAGCCATAACTATTTTAAGCTAGGTGGAATTTATTATTATAGTCTATAATATTATTGAAAACAATATTAGAGAAACTTTTCTTGATCAGTCTGCATTATAAATCAGTTACTACTAGATTGTAAGTAAATAATGGACACAGTTTACAGAAACCAAAGTATCTCTTCACTTTTATATTGAAAATCTTTGTAAATAATGAGTGACCTTTATCCATCTTGCCAATTGTCAAAATACTGACTGATGCTAGATGTTTGTCCAATGGCAAATTGGTAGTGCATTATTTGTCTTGATCTAATGAAATCATTATTCCATTCTGGACAGCTGACTTTCAAATTCTTTTAATAATGATAGCTTGCTACTGTGATAGTAACAACATACCAGGATTTGGTGCCATTCAGTATGTATGTTTTGTTTTTGCTGTTATATTTGGCATTGGTTTCCATTCCACTTGGATTACTACCATGGTTGGGCTCAGTCAAGCCAAAGCAACCAATCAGTTCTCCAGTAGCTGTAATATAACATTTCACATGTGACATAAGCTGTTTACATTTAATGTATATCAGCATGTCACTGGAACATTTTTGAACATTTTTTTTTTTATCCCCCTTTTTTTTTCTTAAATAATAATTTAAAAAAAAAAAAAACTTTTCAGCATTGCAAATTTCTTCATTGACTCCGAGTCCAAAAAAACTTTAATCATATAACAAGTGAATACAACAATATTACTGTAAACAACAAAGAAAAAAAAAAGAATTTAAGTTCAATTTTCAAAATTTTATGCTTGAATGAATCCTATTATCAGGCTCTAAATCTATGGCTCGAATTCGCTCTATATTTTAAAACTAATTTTTATTTATCATAACAGAGAAAACTGTATTAAAAAATCAGATTCTACAGATCAATAAGGAAACAATGATAACATAGTTTTTCTCCAGACTTTGCTAAAATGGACATATTCAGTTTCACAAAATTTAATTAGTATTAAATGCTATGTTCTGCCCTGGAAAAAAAATATTAACTTTGAAATGCAACGAATAATTATCTTTGATACCAACCTAATTTTGGGATGTATTTCTGCCTCTGTTCTTCACTACCATATGCAAAGATTGGCCACATAACTAGACTTGATTGGACACTCATGGCAGATCTGTAACTGCTGTCAACTCTGTGGACATCAAAAACAAACTGTTCAAAATTGTTCTTTTGAGTGCAAAGTCTCAGATCTACTACACTCATGCTTCAATTTGGACAATCTGAATAACTTTTGTTCTCATTTGAACCTCTCAAGTTGCAATGTAATGATGACACTGCCTTAGAGGCCTACTCAGGAAAGGCAGTCTTTCTTGCATGAGATATACATCCCATGCTGTATTAATTAATTCTGTATTTGCCTTTCAGAGGACTTTAGAGAGAATACTGAACATCTTTCGTTATGTTGTTCAAAAATAAGTTGAAAAAATGTTTTCACTAATTAGCTGACTAATGTGGTAAACAGTCATTTTATTACCATAATGGCTGTCAAATAATTAGAACTATAACATAAAAGAAGTAATGAAAATTTACTGACCTTTCCAGTTCTCGAGTGATGAGACCATAGCCTACAGATGATAATCCAGCACAGCCATAGCCCTGAATTGTTGGTCCTAAAACACCCAATTCTCCCATCTCTTGCATTATGGATGGGTCAAATTCTACATGAGCAGAGAAACAAAAAATCCCATGTTCAGAAGCAGAGACAATGTTACAACACATTAATGTGGTAGACATAATAAAAAGGAAAAGGATGACAGGAAAATCAGTCAGAAAGAAAGACTGAAAAGGAACTAAAATTAAGCAACATGTTTAAATATAAAAACACTATTGGTTGCAAGTCATATCCATCATAAAACACAAAGAATAAATAAAGGAAGTAGAAGGATTTGATGATAATCTGCTATGTTTCATATTTTAAATGATATATTTTGACAGCTATTAAAATTTGATAGTCCATATTAAGCTTCAGTGACTGATGACATTGTATCCAATTCTATAATTAAAATACATGTATATTAAACCATTTCCATACTTTCATATCTGTTGGCCTCTGTAATTCTTGGCATTAACTTGTCTTGACAGTAAGCACGGAACTGATCTCTAACCATGATCTCCTCTTCTGTCAAACACCTCTCTAAATTAAGAGCATCTTTCCAGTCAAATATGGCTGTTCAAAACAAGAAAAATCAAAGAGCTTGATGCTTCTGTAGAGAATATTGATAACATGAAAAGCATGTATTCAAAATATAAAAAAGTCGTATCAAAATATATTCCCATTACAGCATGATTTTTTGGTCAATATGTTTAGTTTCTCCTTTCAGTTATTTGGGAAAGACAACCAATAAATGTTTTTTGCCTTTTGTGCAATTATTTATTCATTTATTCAGGAGCTTGGCAGCTGTGCCCTTTACAGTTATATGGATGAGAAGAGCTGATAATTCAAATAATCAGTATTTAGTTAGTGATTTATTTTCCAAAATTTTTCTGTCATCATTTCTTTGTGAGATACTGTCTGCTTGCTAATTTATCAGCATCTACAGTTACATCCACGACATGAGCTAATATGAAAAATATACCTTTCTCTTTGATTGGTGTCTTTCTGTCTGTTGCAGCTAGAGTGAGGTTAAGGGATTAAGTGCGAGAATAAAGATTGGATGTATTCTAGCTCATCGAAACCTTTTTCATGTTGGCTTAGTGAACAGTTCTTGTTTAATAAAAGTGATCAAGCTACATACCAGTATATGTACAAACCTGCCTACCCTCACAGCAATGCAGGAGGGATATCTGACTCCAGAAAGGAGGGAAAGTAAGGAAATTGGAGTGAAGCTTTACCGAATATCCTTGGGGAAACCATAGTCATAAATAATTATCCACTGTCCCTACTTATAATTATTACATATCACATAACAAACAAAGCATAAGTATATTAATGAAACTCAATGAAGTTCCATTTGATATAAATAGTTTATATTTAAATCTCTTACATTCCTTTTCAAACTCACAATATAGTCGAAAGTTTTAGTTGCTGTAGTGAATAGATAGTATATTTTGCACCGTGCAAATAAATTTGGTTAGGGAAAATGTTTAGCACAAGTTCCTATTCTTTAGTGCAGTCCTCTAACATGTCTGAAGAGCAGTCAATCGATGTAGCATAACTTGTGTCTTGCTAATGTGACTGACAGCCAAAAACAGGGAGGAGAGAGCATTTTAAAATCTTGAAAAAAAGTAATAGCCCAATAGTCATCCCATACACTGAAAATGAGACAATGTCTATCATGTCTGCTAGAACAGACATCCCATGGATCAAATTCTACACTATGACTGTATTGGATTGCTGACAAGCAGAAAAGACCAGTAGGCTTTCATGATGATGCAATGATGCAAGCTATGGGGCAGTCTGCCACCGCCACTCTATGATGCTCACAATGTAAATATACCGTTATAAGCTAAACAGGTCGGTGGCATGAGCCCAGACACATTCCCACTTGTGAATGAACCCGAGATGGACACATTGAGAGAATCACAACTTTACATAACCATGATCATCACTGTTAGTGAAAACATAAAGAGAGAGGCAGTGGTACTGGTAAAGGACACTGCGATTACTCATAGATTTTGGTTCACAAAAAAAACAACAAAACAATTACAGACCGAGCGATGATTGGTTGTCAATGATGGGCGTATGTGGATGACCACTTAGCATGTAGGTGGGACGCATAGGGTATTATATAATATACACATAATACTACATGTTTAAAACAGGCTTCGCCATGTATATTACAGACATAGGCCTCAGCAACAGCAGCACACTGCTCATAGCAAGGCTCTAGAAAATGCATTTCTTTCTTGATTGTGAATGAAACAATATATTCTGGCGGCATTCATATTTACAACAAAGCATGAAATGATTCCATAAAAAATATGAAAATCATCAGAATTGGAGAATTTTATGTTCAATACATGAAACGACAGGATGCTCGGTTGAAATGCAGGAGGATCTCACATAACATAGAACTGCTGAACTTAGTAGGAAAGGCTGGTCTGAATATAGGCTTATTCCATAACAAGATCTTTGATATGCTTTATTTGATTTTATTTGTCTTTATCATATAAGCTCATAATTTATTTTTCTCCTTTCACAAAATGACTTTGTAACAACAACTAAAATCCCACACGGCTGAGATAGCCCCCCCCCTCCCATATGGAACTGAAAGCCTAAGGAAAACTAACCTACTAATATGTACTAAATTCAGTTTGATTTGAACAAGAAATGAAAGCCTGTAGATCTAAGTCAATATAACCAACCAACTAAAATTCTAAGATAGTGGATATTGTGAAGTCAGAATAACATTGATATAAGTTTTACATGAGGGAGATGAAACCTCTTAGTCTAAGTTACACTTACAGCACAATACACAATTTCATTAAATGTACTACTGCGTTCTAGCCCTAACAAAATCCACAGCATAACATTAACAAGTCTTATTTTACCTAATTTACTATTGATCTCTAGATATAGATCTCTAGATATAGATATCTTGATCTAGATTCTAGATCTAGATCTAGTTGTATTGTAGACAGATCTAAACCTTGTCCAGCAGGCTAGCGAGCCTACTAGCCTATATCACCAGACTGAACCACAGACTCATAGAAAACTTGATTGCGATCTAAGTTTAAGATCTAGATCTAGATCTAGACTACTAGACTAGATGTCGAGACTGTAAATAATTCTAATAATTATTATTCACGAAAAAGGATACTCGACGCAGAAGCTGCTGTCGTTCCACGATATCTACGAAAAACTGATATATAGCAGTTCTTTCCCAAACGAAACAGGCAACTTGTTTTAGAAGCCATCTCCAAAAGCACTTAAATAAAACACTTCTGTTTCAGAGTCGACACAGGGTCCTTACTACTAGCCTTCACTGGAATATTTTCGTGCTATGTGTACATTCAAGGAAAGATAACTCCAAATCATACATTTTGTCCTTGAACTTATATAACGCAGAAAAAAAAAAATATTACAAAAGCGTTAAGCCTACTGCGACTTATACAATTTGGGTCGCAACACATTAGCCAATTACAGACTGAAAATTGTAGTCAGTCCACACACTGAGTTGTTATAATAAAGTGACACTGTAGGCGTAATTTTTGTCATTGTTCAAAGTACGAGTCCAGATTCAATTTTTTTTTTTTAGTCTTTCATTTTCCATGTCTTTCGGGTGTATCTGGTCATCTTAAATGAATATTTAATTTCTTTCATTCTGATTCTTTATGACAAAACAAACAAACAACAACAACAAACAACAAAACTAACACAAAAGAATGTCAAAACCGCCGTCCATTTAACGCAACACTAATACATGCACGTTTACAGAACAATAGACCATATGTAATGGCTTTTCATTTTCCAACCTAAGTGACTTCCGTCTGGATGTCAACAAACACATGTGTGGTAGCCCTACCCTGGCAAGACCATGCCTGTAGAAGCCACGAAAAGTCTTTCCAAGATGACAAGTTTTAGACCATCTCAGAATGTCCTTGATGTGTTTTGGGCATTGTCGGATGGTACTGAGGACCAGAGATGTGCGGGCACAACGAAATTAGCAAATATCATCCAAGCGTTAGAGGTGTGAATTTCAACTCGAAAAAGTCATCTGACTGAGAGTGAACTCTTGATTTTCTCCAAACAGTTAATGAAGTTTTGCATCTAGAAACTGTGTCTAGATCATAAATTACACAAAATGAGAACACAGATCATATAGATTAGCAGATTTGCAGAAACGGAGTGCCTATTTGCAGTACTAAGCAAGGGGAAGTCACTACTTATTTGCAATACTACTGCATTTTCTGTAACTTTGCAGCAGTAAAAGTGTTGGATTTATAACCCCAGAAATTGTGCTATTCAGTGGATTTAAGAAAAAACAAACAAGCCAATAATAATAGCAATAAATAAAAAAAAAATTTTAAACTTTCGTCCCCGATCAGGGCTAAAATGCATAATTTTATTTTTCGCATTTATTGTTGTACCCTTTTCCGAGAGCATTCTGATGTTTTATCTCGTAGAACTTCACAATAAGTCATTATTGATGCACATTCGACTAAAATGTGGATCATTGATATGAAACACACACACACACACACACACACACACACACACGGTCACTGACAAGCTGTGTCGTTAGTGCCCTCTTAATATAATAATTAAATTTTCACAGCTGGTCACTGAACCTTAAACAGCTGAGATTATCACCCCCAAGGTGGTTGAAAAGCTTATCAGAACCGTAACCCTGGTCACTGGGGGACGTAGTGGCTCTGTGGTTTGGTGTCTGCTCATGGAGAAAACGGGGGAGGAGGGGGGGAAATCGACTTGCGGGTCCTGCATCGGGATATGGAAAGACGCGAAGATCGAAAACCCACATTTTTTCAGTGACTCAACGGTCCCCTGGCTTCCTGTGGGTAGGGAAGCCCGATGTCTAGCCTTCTAGGATAAGGGTGAATATATTTCGGAGGTCCTGTGTGTACGTTACGCACGTTAAAGAACCCTTGGCAGTTCAAAATTGATGAAAGAGTAGGCTGTGTGCCGCTGTCCCAGCAAAATTTCCAAATTTCTACCCACAAAAATTCTCAGCTAAAAATTGGCAACTTCTAAAAAGCCGAGATAATCCTATTTTCTTAGGATTGAAAGACTTAAGAAAAACAAACAAACAACCCTGGTCACTGTCCTCCGTGGCCGAATGGTTAAGTGACCGTCGTGGTGATTTTGCGACCACTCGAGAGTAGATCTACGAGGTTCAAATCTCAGAAACTCCCTGTTTTTTAAATTTTTTTTTTACATTTTTATATGAAGTATTTGCATATTTGATGTTATTTTTGTTAAATTTCTGTACGTGTTTTTAGGGGTTAGTTTTCAACCTGCTAGATCTAGAAAGTAAATACTGTAGATGTAGATCTAGATCTAGATGTATTATCAGCCGAGAATGGAAGACCGATTTCCAATCCAGGGTAGTTTTTTTTTTTTTTTTAATTCTTTTCTATTCCTTGTATCATGTGTGTGTTTTACACAGAATCTTTCTATTTTTCTGTCTTGTGTTTTTCTTTTTGAGGATGTAGTTGAAGGAGATGTGGAATTGAGGGATCTAGCTATGAGTTAGGCCTTAGTCCTATGGACTTTATGATCAGATTTTAAATCTTATTGCGAAAAAGGCATGTCAGAGCAGATTTTGTCACATGACTGCAATGTAGTCTAGATACAATGATTAATTTTAATTTGCTAATAATGATAATAAACGTTGTGCAAATGGTAACTTTCGTGCGTAAATGACCACTACTGTACATGTATAGAAAATACGCAGTACTGCAAATAGGAGTTTCGTGGCGTATTTCCTATTTGCACTATTACTGCCTTGCAGAAAAACACAAAACAATATTCTAAATAAGACAGACAAGAACGTGGGATGGTGGGCAGAGACTTCTGAATGCAATGCAGTCATGGCAGTTTTGTCATGATTATAAAGAATTTGCTTTTGAAAGAGAGATCTAGATCTAATTGTTGTAAGTCTTAAAAAAGTCATGGCATGGGTTCTAACTCCTGTCTCTAGTGGAAACAAGAAGTAGTCAACTGTTTTAAAAATGAATAAAAAATAGTGTAAGAATTGTAGTATTATGAAATTCCTATTAGGAGGCATTATTCTACACCTGAAGCTCAGACGCGAGTTGACTGCACAGAATTCTGTACCTGAAACTTGAGTGCTAGTTGACTGTACAGAATTCCACGCGGGAAGCTCAGATACCAGTTGCCGCACTGAGTGTAGAGAATTATCACGAGATTCGGATGCTTTTAATCTAGTTATCTTTAGAGAATTCAGCAACTGAATTTTGGGTGCTAGATCTAGTTGGTTTTAGAGTTTCGAGTCTAGGTCTAGTTGATTATAGAAAATTATGCACTCAAGTTTCGGGGCTAGATATAGTTCATTGTAGAAAAGAATGCCCTCAAAGTTCGGTTGTTAGTTGATTGTAGAGAATGACCCACTCAAAATAAAATTGCTGATGTAAGTAAATTAAATTCCCAAAAGAGAATTGTGCACCAAAAAGTCGAGCGCTGCTAGTTGATAGAGATGCATATTGTGCTTCTTAATTCTTTGTCTCTGGAACCTAAATCCCAGTTTGGATGCAACCTAAAATAGGAGTTTATTGTCAAACACACCCACTGCTATTTAAATCATTATTAAATGGTCAGTTTTGGGTGAAAATATGGAGTGTTATACATGAAAATGTTGGAAATTGATTGTATAATTAGAATACACAAACATAAATGGAGTATTTGTAAGACTACAGGCAATGAGGCACATTGTTAGGACAGTCAGGAGGGCAAAGAGTTAAGCAAGGCGAAAAGATAGGCATAAAAGATTTACAGAAAGGCACCGATCTTTGGTGACTGATATTACCTTGATGAGTTATCGCATTTTAAAATCCCTTGGGAATGTAGATTCACAATCTCAAAAAAAAAAAATATTACAAGCTAATGTGCAGCGCTTTCTGTTTCCACGTGAGCCTTGTGTTCTGATAAAGTGTTCTTAGGTTCTTTTCGACAATGTACACAGAAGTCTGTCATCTGATGACTCTTGTGATGATAATATTAAACTCCTCTTAACTTTCACAACCGAACTGCTGCTTATGATTTCAAACGCTAGCATTGATATGCCTAAAAATTTCAGAACTTTTGTGATATAGACATCTGATAGGGATGTGATTTAGTTTTAAGGGTATTAGACTGGCCCTTCAGAAAAAATTGTGTGCAATTGCAATGCTGTTGAAATGTTCAGTTTGTCGCAACATGTCAGTCAATTTCATGAAATTAAATTAAAATTTAAAAAAAGGCAACAAACAAACAAAAAAAAACGACCACAAAGTAGGTTTATCAGGGACGACCACCTTTCTTGTTTCTCTTTGAATGGATTGTTATTACC
>JBCEWB010043864.1:0-14499 GCA_039654565.1 Peronia peronii | reverse complement strand
GCAAATTTCGTTCTAACCGTGTTTGAGTGTATGTGTTGTTTATTTATTTGTCATCAGTTTTTGGATCATCATAGTGTTGAATTTTTCCTCTTCATCTTGCCTTCCAAAACCTGATTCTGTAAGCTGATTGATCATTTGCTAACTTTGTTTGGTTTTGCAGATGTGGAATTTTGTCAGGCAGACACAGATGAGATTGAAACTTTAGCCAGTGCCCATAACTTGCCCATTCACTTTGTGCCAAAGAACAAGGTCAGCCCTTAAATTTGTCATTATATATGCTCTCTTTTCTTAATGGCCAGGCCCGTTTGTACTTGCATACAGCCAGCCTTAACTCTTTCCAGATGTACCGGTGAAACATCGGTAAGAAGAAGACCCATCGCGCACACATTGTTGATATATTTGTAACCAAATTTTGTTTTGTTTTTGTGGCAAATCCTTGATTCATAGCAACTATGAAAACTCAGAGGGGATTTGTGTGTCAATTTGCATTCCTTTTTTTCAATTTCCTTCAATTTGATACAAACCATGTTGACCTCATGACAATAATTGTGTCTTGTTGCACCTTTTTGTAGTCAGTCAAATTGAGCAGAAAATTGGTTGTGTCTGAACCCCAGAAAATATTGTGTCTGCAAAGAGTTAAACCCCAGCCAGACTTGCGATGCAAAATCATGGTTACGTCAGACCTAATGTCAGCTTGTTCACTTCAGGGAAACACCACATTAGGCATGCAGTAAATGAAGTGGGGACTGAGAGAAGCATGTTGTTTCTTTCTGGATCTTTGGTCACTGCCTGGCACTCGGAAGGCCAGTTGCTTCGCCTCCGTTATAATGTATGTGTAGCCTAGTTTGTATTTGACTTACCCCTGAACATCCGATGCAGTGTTCTTTCCTTAGTTTGTTGGTTTGTGATTGTCTCTTTGTATGTGTGTATATATGTGTATATTTGCATGGATGACAGTGATTGTTTGAGAGAGGAGGGGGGCTGGGGCATCTTAATAAAAATAAGGCCAGGCCTGTTGGTACTTAAGGGAAGGTGTGGGTCTTGAGAGTGATTTTTTTTTAATGGTTGAACCATGGACTTTTTAAGCTTTAAATTCGGATTCTGCATGTTCAAATTTGAGGCAAAGTGTGGAATAGTTCTTTTGTTTTGTGTCTGGTTGCCATGACAGTGCCGCCAAATTGGATTTTGTGTCTCGAAAATTAGCTAGTTTCAAAAACCTAAGGATCCTAGATGATTAAATGTAATCATTTGAAATTTTGTACATTAATGAAATAGCGTTATATAAAAGATAACATGCATTTGTGTTTTGTTTATATGTGTAGGTCGCACAGCGTCCGTCATCAATTTTTTAAATATGTGTATTGGTAGATGTGTATGTTTCTCAGTCTACCACCAGTTGTCTTGATACCAAAATTTATACCAAATTGTTATTTTTTTCAAGTTAAAAAATCAGTAAGAAGAAGATTTTCGTTTTGTGAAAAAAAAAAAAGAAGGAAGAAAGAAATTTGGTACCTGAGTTGGAAAATAGTTAGAAACAGCCATAGCTCGAAATTGCCCGGCACGACTTCCAACTCATTTGCCTTGGGTGCAAGGCAATTGTCAATTTTTCCCTCAAAAAGTGGCAAACAAATTTCAGAAAAATAGATGTATATTATTGAAACAGATGGTATGGGGAATGTATTATATTCAGAATTTGAAGTCAGTTGGTTCAGAAATAAAAAAGAAGGTGAAAAAAAACACAGTTTGAGACAATTGCAATTGAACTTTCACGGAGGTGCGACAAGATGAAATCAGGTGTTCGTCAAACTGAGATGACTGGAGAAATCACTTGTGTTTCAACAGTGAATGAATTCTTAACACAATTTTTTTTTGCTTCACAGAATTCTTCAATATCAATCAAAAAATGCATTTCAGAGTTAAATTTATTGAAATAGAATATAGACTGTGTAAAAGCCCCAAAATTGTAATTTAGTGGCATGGCCTAATAAGGATTAACAGAAGTGATCAGCCCTTTTCTCACCAAATTTAGCTGCAGTAACAGGTCACCCCCATCATCTTTAATTGCCAGTATCTCAAGTTCCACTTAAGATAGAACAAAAAACTACACAGAAAGAGAAATGAATAATCTTCACAGTGATGCCAATAACTCCATATGTTCAAAATTTGTCGAGAGCCTAATTTCAACGTGTCGCATCTCATATATGTAGTCTCCTGATGGTGCCGTTTTAGGCAAAAGCAGATGTTTTGGGCAACAAATGTTGTTTTGCTCACATCAGAAGAGATGAAAATGTCTAGAAATAGCAAAAACTTGATTTTGACATTTTGACCCAGAACCTGAACCTCATTTTCAGGACCTGCACCTCCCTTTAGTTCGCTTTAATTTTTATTAAGTGCGTTTCATGTTAAAGTTGGACTACAAAATAACTTCGCCTTCATTCTTTTTTTTTTTTTTATTTCATGAGAATCAGAAAATCATGAAAACAAATAAATGGCACATTCATTCATTTTCTTGTATGATCTCTTAGGTGAGTAGCCATATACTCATATAGCCTTCAGTTAAATAATACTAAAATCATTCATTCATTAAAAAATGGAACAGGAGGCCATGGAAGTCATGAACCCAAATCAAAGAAACCCACTCCACTAAACGTATTCCTTTTTGTTAGTAGTTTTGTAACTTTCATTTATCAATAAAGAACAAAAACATAATTAAAACGAAGCTATTTTGCAGCTTTAGATTTACATGTAGTATACTAGTAGATTAGTAGACATCCATTTCACATTCTGTCGCCAGTCAGTGTGTTTATCTGTGTATGAGAAGAGAGTACATGAGTGTGTGTTTATGATGTATATGGGTAAAATGCATTATTTTTATCCTGAACAGCTGATGAAAAAAGTCAGACTCTTGAAACCTGATTAGAGATTTTTATCTCTCCATAACCATGAAAAGTCCTTTGGAAAAGAATCTAGATCTATCTACCTCACACAGTAAAATTTTGTAAAAATTGCTTGTACATTGGACAACTTAAAATCTATTTATTTGAATCTATTTAAAACTGACCAATCAGGAGGCTCAGTTCCTTATAGAATGCATACACAGAACCAGCCAGAAGAGCTTGATTACACAGCTGAGATGTGCATGCCCCATCTCCCTGTCTTCTTCTTTCTTCCGTCCCCAATCCCTGTTACTGACATATGCCTAGCTTGGTATTTCTGCCCTGAAGTGGACAATCTGACATCAGATAACACCCTGGCAGCCACTTCATTTCTTAAACGTTTTGGTGGTTTGAAATTATAGCTATTTGATAGTGAATCAGCCGGGAGTGCTTTAGGGAAAAAAAATAAACGTTTTTTTTTTTTTTTAATATGTGAAACTATTTTCAAAGTGTCTTTTCAGTTTTACATATTTCTGTTTGTTCATTTTCACTATTTCTTGCACATCTTGTTTGTAAGTGTGCAAATCTGTGCCCTGAATAATTCCCTCATTATTAACTGATTGCAAGTTAAGTTTAAAGTTTAAAATAAATAAATAATATTGCGATTATCTTGTGGAAAAACAAAATTGACGTTGGAGCAAATCTGGCAGAAGTTCTCTCATCTCATTTCATCAGTTTGGCTTTTGTTATTGTTGTTGCAGTATTAACAGACTTCATCGCAGCATTTTTTAATTTTGATAAAATGTATAGAGAGAATAAATTAAATAATAATGTAGAAGATATATAGAGGTGTGACGCTAAGAAAACAAGCATTGGCCAATTTTTGGACAAATAGAGTTATTGCTATCACACTAAAGCTTTGTCATTTTCCTTTCTGTTGTCAAAAAAAAAAAAAAAACCAAAAAATCAACTTTGTTTTATCTTGAGATGAAGTTGAGATGTGTTTTGTTAATTCTCATTCAGGTCATGTCATCAAATCAGAATTTTTTGAAGTATTAAATAGATGGAGAAGGTTTTTATACCAGAGAACAATTTGTTTAGAAATTCACTCGCTGTTGTCCGGTTAGCAGTTGTCATCTCTGTGGTCGGCTCAGATTGACGAGTGCTTGATTTCATTGTGTTGCCTCTCTGGTCATTAGGTATAGTTTTTTTGAAATATTAATTTATATAATTTTTCCAGAATGCTGATGATGAAGGTTCACTCCGGCTTCAGATTCCTTCAAGTCTGATGTCCATCTATTGTCCACCTGTGGCCAGTGATGTGAGCAGTCTGGTCATTCATGCTGCGATGATGCGAGGGAGCAGTTTACTCAGGCAGGACAATTCTGTGACAGAACAGCCATGACCATCGCTGCATTAGAGTTTTTCTCACTGCCCCCAATATGGCATGTCTTCTCATTATCTTGAGCTGTCCCTGCGGCAAAGGAATGAGACTTCCCTCCAATGTTCTTCTCTTGACCTGTGTGGGGGAGAACCGTTATCTCCGCCGCATCAAATGAGAGATCCTCCATCAGTAAAATTTTGTAAAAATTGCTTGTACAGAGGGCAGCTTGGTACTGTGTCGCTCACTTTATATAGATCATGACGTCATGTTTGAGCTATTTCCCCGACATCAGTCTAATGAATTCTCCCAAGTGAAAGGTCAGCCTTACTTGTTTTGATGTTGTACAAACTTTTTGGACTAATGTGATATAATTGGTAGAATTATTTAGCAAAATATTGACCCAGTGTGGAGAAATTTGCTCAGCATTATTTGCTTAGTGTTGAAGTTTGCCCAAGTATAGGGGGCATGCTCACCTGGATGGTCAGAGGTATAACTGTAAGCTTGGTTAAATGGGGGCCTAGAACTAGGCTAGAGAGAAGCAAGAAAAAGCAGAAACATAAATGACCATGGTGGCCTCAACAGAGGTAATAAATTTAATGAGAAAATAAAATGAAGGGTAAGATCAGCAAACAGCATTAGGAGCTGTATTTTTTTTTTTTTAAAATTCGTCACATGGTAACTTTTTTTGTACTTTATAAATTTAAACTGACTGTTATGCATATAAGAATACTTTAGAATTATTGATGGTGACACTGACGATAATGAGGAGGATGGATGATGAACTAATAAGTACTCAGTGGTAACAGAAAAGAATTATTTTTGTCCATGCAAAAATGCTTGGAAAATGATTGATGGTTCGAAAATTTGGCAGAGTATTAGCAGCAATATTCAATATAAGTTCTTTGTATACGTTATTTGCTTTTCTTAGTTTTTTAATTGTTTGATTAGTTACTGGTTGGACAGTCGTATATATTTTTCGTAGAACAATGGTGATGATGATGATGATGATGATGGAATAGCAGAACAAGAGTTGTTAGAAATAATAATGAGTTTGTTTCATTCTGTTGTCTTTCTTTTTTACTTCTCTTCTTGCTTTTTCTTTTTGTCGTCGTAGCATCCCTTTTGCTCTGCTGCTTCTAATTTTTCATTCTTGCTTTTCCTGTTCATTTCATTTTTTTTAAGCCCTTCTTGGATTTTAAGATTAATTATTTCATCCCTGGTTAGGATGCCGTGATGACTGAGGATTTGTTTTTACTTTTGTGAAGTTTTCTTATCAGAAGGAGCAGCATCGATATCAAAAACATCACAGATTGTTTCAACTTCTCTGCTGTTTGTAGAAAGTGGTGGCAAATTTACAGTGGGGTTTGATGGTGACTGAGCTTGAGGAATACCAGATAGAGACCTACAGAACATCAGAAAGATCTAACAAAAGCCTGTTCTGAGATGAAATGTGATAGTTAAGCATTTTCCAACATGCCAGAATAAAGACTCATCATCATAAGTAGGGGCTATAACCATTTACTCAGGCACCTCCTAAATCAAGTTCAGTGCCATTTGTTTCCACAGCTGTGGACAACAAGTCCCCATGGACATAGCAGGGGGGTTCAGATTCTGGCTGCACAGCTGGCTGTGCTGCTGAGAGCGTTTGATTTGTGACTGTGATTGGTGATTGACTGTGATCTGGGGGGCTTTTCATCTTCACAGTCAATCATGAAGGTTCTGGAGCCTTGGCCACGGCTGCAGCAGACAAGAGGACATCTTGTGAAATGACCTTTGAGCTGAATGGATGAATTCCAGTTGCTTTGAAATTATGGTATTTGCTCTCATGGTTTCATTCCAGGCCAACCTCAATAATTCGGCCACATCTTATGTACACTGTAGTTGTGGGCACCTCTGTACAGAATTTTTTTAATGTCTTGAAAATCCTAAAGAGCAAAAACCTCAACACCTTGATCTAGTGGCTGAGATTTGGATGTGATGTGAGGAGGAAAAGGATGGTGATGTTTTCCTCTTTAGCCTGTTGGAGCAGATCCAACACTTCCTGACTTCTGTGGCTATCCAGCAGTGGTTCTAAGTGAACAGCACTTAAGGAAAACATTGTTAAACCATTCTGGTCCTAATGTTTCATTCATGAAGGCATTTTCTTGAAAGCTCCAGCATTCGCCTTCAAATGCGTCTTGAATTGCAAAATTCTATACAGCAGTCATTGTTTTTTTTGTTTTACTACACAGAAACACGGCATTGTAGATACAGCAGCATTTACAGGGTAAGGAGCACAGGCATGGAGTCTCAAGAATTGTTTCTTCTTGCTATGAGATTTCTTTTTCCATGTTATGCTGTGTGGCAGAATGGCTAGAAGACCTTGGTCAGCTACATCTGGACCAAAAACCAAACAGTACTGGTTCATATTCTAGAAACATCCTGATGGAACAAAAAAAAGAAGGTGGGTGACGGACATCAGGAGTCCTGACTCCAGTGTGGCTGGATAACTAGAAGATATCAGGAAGTTAAAGGATGAAACATCTTACGAAAGAACTCACTCTTTCTGTGAAGACCATCACCTGTCTCATTTTACCTGAGAAGTTCTCCTTCTCACTTTAGCATGGTTAGGGGTAAGCATAATGTTCGTCTCATCAGCATTCCATATTTGAATTGGTTTGTCCAACAAATTCCAATTGTCAAGCATCTCAGCCAACTGTTTGGAGTCGTTGCAATGACATGCAGATTCATAATATGTCTGTGGGCTGCATGCCTCTGCGGTACAAACCATGTTTGCATTTTTCACAAACCTCTCCAGTATTCATTTCCTGGTATGCCTGTTGTATTGAACCGAGTTTGTATTGAACTGAGTTTCAAACACAATTTTTAACGACTTGTCCTTTGCTTTGAGGGAAACCACAGGCAACAGTGTTCATTACTCCTTGACCATTTCATCTTCAACATTTCTTGGCAGACTAAGACCATGACCACTTTTTTGTCACATGTATCTGCTTGACTTCCACTATGAAAATACATGTAGTTCCTGAGAGATGATCTTGAAATGCCCATCTGCTTTAATCAATGTTTTATTAGTTCTGTATCTTTTTTTTTTTAGTTTTCACCACTGTATTTCTGCTCATAAAATTTTTTTTTTGAAGTGCAAGCTGACAACTGTGTTAGTTTCAATATTTTTTTAAGAGAAAAAAAAAGCCATGATGTGGGTTTGTTTTTTTTACTGTATGTTTTCTTCCTGATTACGTTTTGACCATCCAGCACTGTGAGCTCCAGCATTTAGATGTATGATATTATGTAGGTAGCCTTTCAACTCTAAGAAATTCATATCTGCCCAGTTTTGGTGAGAAGAATTTTTTGGGTACAAATTTGGAACTTGAAACTTTTCCCCGGACCGCACACAGCGGTGTTTCCGTTTCTTCCACGCGGGTCCTGAGATTGATTTTTTTTCAATGCTTGAATTAGGGATTGTTTGAGCTTCAAATTCAGATTCACTATGTCCAAATTAGAGGAAAACTGTGAAAGAATATTTTGTTTTGCATCCTGTTGCCATGACAATGCAACAATATTGGATTATGTGTTTTGAAAATTAGCTACATGTATTTGCAAAAGCCTAAGGCTCCTAGAGTATTGAATGCAATCGTTTGACATTTTGCACATGAATAACATAACTCGATGTAAAAGATAGTATGCATTTGAAGGGCTCAGTGGAAAAACTCGTGATGTCCATTTCACAAATCTTAGAACATCAGACATTAATGTTGTTATATTTCAAAATATTTTTGGTAAAATCATCATACCTTTTTTTATATATGATGAAAAATGGATAAACTAAAACTGACAACAGGTTTTACAGACTTTGTATTCAACAGTAAATGACACAAAGTTGGCAAACTTCAATTTCTCAAAAGTGTCAAATGTGACATCACGAGATTTTCCATTGAGCCTTCCATTTGTTTTTGTTGTTTTTTTTATATGTCATACAATGTTTGTTATAGATTTTTGAAATATGTATATTGAAGGATGTAAATTTTTCTTAATTATCCATCAAAATATCTAATTTTCCTTAAAAAATGTCAATAAAATTCAGAAAAAGAAAGGATGGATATTATTAAATAACATGCTGTGAAGAATATACATTCAAAATTTGAAGTCAGTTGGTTCAGAAATAAAAGTCTTAGGGAAATAAGCACTGATGGCATACATATTGAGAAAATCACAGTCTTTCTATATTTTAGCTATGCCATATTGGTGCCATTTTGGGACATAAAATGGATGTTTCTGGCCCCATCCGACATTTTTCTGGTGTCACAAGAAGTCAAAGTAGAAAAAGCAAAACTCCAATTCCAACATTTAGTCCCAAAACCTCATTTTCAGAACCTGCAGGCAATCTTTATTGTGTATAATGTACTTTAACCTCCGGGGGTTCTTTATTTTGCGTAACGTACTTTACCCAAGAAGACTAAACGTTAAGCTTCCATTCCCTACAAGTCCTAAGGTTGTTGAATCACTGAAAAAAATGCAGATATATCAGTCTTTACTATCCCTGGTAGGAGTCGAACCCACGATGTAAGTTTTTTGCTGAGGTGCAGACACTAACCCACTGGCCATGGCACCCTCGCTCCCCGACCGCCCAGATGCCTAACCCACTGGCCATGTTGTTCTCTCCCCTCCCGTAATTCAATCTTTCGTTCTCACAACATCTCTCATCCACTTGCAGACAGATATCTTAATTGTAAACAACTAGTTGTGTAAATAGTCCATGATATGAGATGCGATACGATGAAATCAGGCTCTCGTCAAATTTTGAGCATATGAAGTTATTGAAATGAATATTCTCCTTCTCTGTACGCCCTGATATAGAAATACCTTGATATAATTTGAGGAGACTTTGTAAATGACATAGTTATTTTTGTACAATCAAACATGTTACAGACATTGATGAGTAAAATAAAATATTCTAATCATACACAAGCACCAATCTTTATTTTTTTAATAAGTTTATTTACAAATTTACAGCTAATAAATTAAAAGTGAAAAGAAAATTACATTTAATCTGATATACAAATAACATATGACATGTCTATGACAAGTGTTTTCCTAACCTCTAGTCCTTTCACTTTGTCATCCTTCTTTCATGGTATCTTGCCATGGTGCCACACAAATTTATTTATTTACTTTCACTCTCAGTATCAACACTGGTATTCTTTCTTTCCTGTCTGCAGTCTCAATTAATTCTTCACAGCATCACACTTTACATGTCTCATTCAGTTGCAACAGCTGCACTACATTAACATACATCAAATCAAATGAGCTTATTAACAATCAACTCTCAAACATAGATAAACTAAACATGCTTTGATTCAAATGAATTTCAATCTCAAATCTCTGTCATTTTGGCAGACTGTAACATTTCAGAATTTAATTCTTTCATTTATCTTAATATTTTTCTAATGTTGAACAGAATATTACGCTGGCTCTCATAGAAAATAGCCCTAACTTGTTTTTCCCATCTGACCTATTTCATCACATTTCTCAGTCACTTACATACATTCCTCTAATCTTTCTCAACTCCCATGTCCAGATTCACTCATCCATTCTCTTTTTTGTATGCCTGTATGCTGCCTGCAGAGTCTTAAGTTTTCCAATGTGTCACTTTGTTGAAGGCAGTGCGTGTCCTGTGATGTCAGAAGTTTAAGTCCTAATCTGTGTCAGAAGCTGCGTACTTTGTCTTCAGATCTGATGTTATCACAGTGGTATCAGCTCCAATTCCTGCCCATCTGAGCTAACTTGTGTATCTACTCTCTGGGAAGTACTCACTGTCATCCATGTTCTCCAAATCCGAAAACTGCTGCAAGTGATACTTGGTCACCTGGGAAATACACCACAGATGTTTGTTTGTGTTGGAGTTTAATAACGCTACACAGTTGTCTCCGTCGAAGAACTTTCCACCTAAGAGCCCGTCTGTCCTAGAACCTGCCTTTGCTGCCAAACGGAAATTTTTCTCTATAAATGACCCCTCTAAAAACTCGCTCTCAAACAAAATAAATCCGCCTAAGAGCCCGGTGTCGGGCCAAGACACGCGAGTACTTGTGGTGTAATTTCACATCATATTGTCCACTTAGAGAAACACCCATGCTAGATGTGCAGTAAAATGGGGACAGGATGGAAAGAACAGGTAGACAAAGGAGTGGAAGTGATGGTTGATGTATGACTGCATAATCAGGCCACATTGTGGATTAATCCATAAGCATTTCTCTTTTTGACAACACATGGGACAGCACTTGTGACTGGCTCTGTGCATAAGGAGGAGTAAGTTTAGCCTTCTGGCTTGTCAGTTGTTTTGCTACTTTGGTCGGTCTGTAAACAATTATTCGTGGGGCAGCATAGCAGTATTTTCTACAATGATACCATTGTATGAAAACTCACTCAACGTTTAAATGCTGGCAGTATTTATATGCTAAGAACATTTGGAATTGTTGGATCTGATTATAACGCACGCACGAGGGAAGAAGGCTATACTTTTTCGTATAGATAAATCTTTAACTAACGGTAACGATCAACTAATCATAGTAGTGAAGACAGTCTGTGGTCAGACAGGTTGCATAACTTTTCAATCCGCCTAAGAACCCATCTGCCTAAGAGCCCCGCTTTTTTTTTGTCTCCCGGGTTTTTAAACGGAGACCACTGTATCTGCCCAATCACAGCTATATTGTGCCAAACATGGTAAGATACAGTTACAGGTCAAAGAGGCTGACAAAGTAGGAAAGAGAGCGAAACAGAGGACAGGAGCAAGGAGAGATGAGACGTCACCCATGGAACGTTAAGAATGGCATTCAATGGGAGACATCCCATCAATGGCGGGCTTTCACTGCCTGCAGATGGGAGCAGAAAACGTACTAATATACCCTGGGCCCCTGAGGGGGATCACCACAAATGTGATAGCATAGCTTCAGACTGAACTCATTGATACAGCAGTTAGGATAAAAGTAGAAGAATGATCGTTTTGACTTCTAAAACAAATGTTGATGTTTACAATTTTTTCACAACATGTATAAATGACCTTGAGCTGATAATAGAGAATGATTCAACCTTATATGATTTTTTGCTACATGGAAAGATGAACAGTGTAGTACAACTAATGACAAAGAAATGTGATGCTGTATGGAGAATACAAACTCCTATCATCACTTGGCAAGAAAAAAGGAGAGGCTGAAATGTGGTAAAAATGTAGTGCTTTTTTTGTTCTCTTTAAATTGTTGTATAAATCAAATGGCCCACAAAATAAAGAAGGACAAGACTATCAAAAACATATAAAAGGATATTACTTTTATATTGAGTTATCCATTTAACTATCCTGCATCCTATCTGCAGAATCAGGCTGTAATGTAATGGAGAGATGTAAAATAGTCTCCTTTGATGACATTTGTCTTGTGTAAGTATGAAACGGCCAAGAAAAAAAAACTGAACAGATGAACTATGAAGGTAGAGATAATCTGATCTTGGCATCGAGCAACGAGAAAGTCATTTTGACCAACCTGATAGTTAACCATTGTGCGAATGGCGAAGTAACCAATGACCACCTCAAACACAACAAAGATGCCCATGATTATGTGTAGAGCTCGTTCCAATGGCAGCAATAAGGCATTCGTATTAATGTTGAGTAGGAGGATGAGTGGCAGTATTAGCAGCAAGGTCAGTAGCCAACTACCTGCCAGCTCAGGAACCTGTGGATGAGTACCATAAATGTGTGAGGAAAACAAAATGAAATTATAAAATGACAAATGTATTTGGTGAGCCTTTGAGATATTTCTTTTCTCACATTATCAATCACAAGAAAATGACTTGCTGTAACTGAACTTAAACAACTTCTCTTCTTATGAACAAGTCCAAAGACTGTGATGATGACACTCTTTAGAACATAATTTTTAACACTTTGTGTGAATTAAGCTTGCAAAATTTCATGAATGCTCATCAGTCACACCGTAGCACTATAACTTACAATAAACTGATCTCAATAAGAACTAAAAAGATTTTTTTTTGGATAGTCTGGGAGGATGGTAAGATATGTACTGAAATTTAAATATATGTACATAATCTGAATGATAAAATCTGGTTTTCTTCACTTCAAATACCAATAAAGAACTGCTAAAGCCTGAGCATTTGCAAAGGCATACGAGACAAATTTCAAAAACCTTAATTTCATGATTACACTATTACAGTATTAGAAAATGAAACCTTCTTACCCGCTCCATTAAATTTCCCAAGTAGCCAATGTACAAACGCACTATTTCAATGATAAAATACACAATGTAGATGGCAGCAAGGATGATTCTGTACAAGGAATCCAAACGATCCCACTGAAAATTAAGAGAAAATTAATGTCATCACTATCAATCACAATTAACAACAGCTAACAAGAACACTTATCATTTCGCATTCAAGGCTACACAGATACTAAATCAAACTGAATTAACAGTGTACTGTTCATCATAAATTATTCTGGAATTAACCCCTTTTGATATGAAAGAACAAAGAAATGGCTGTTTACTTGAAAGGAAAAAAGTCTGTCATGTACGGTCTACAACTAGGCCTGTGCATGACCGACAATTTTCATAACCAATAGTTAATTGATTTAAAATCAACTTCATGGCCACATGGTCAATTATTCTATCGGCTAAATATTTTTTCTTTGTCAAGTGCGATGTAACCACCCAACATATCAGTTATGACCTTGACCTTATTTGATGGTAACCAAACACAAAAATATTTTTAAAAAAACAAAAAAAAACTCATACTCAGCTCACTTGACCTTTGACTGGAAACTTAGATCAAGAAAAACGTGGGATATGAGAACTCAGTATTTCACAAATCTGATTTCGCAGATCGATGGGGGGTAGAATTCTAGTTTAGTTTGACACCGAATATTACTTTAAAATGTTGCAGATTAAATTTTAATGTGATCACAAAAAGTGATGATCACTTCCCAGGTCAACATTTTTCAACAAAATACCACATGCCAAATGTTGAGAGCAGATGGTGGGAGGGACGGGTCATCAAAAAAAATGAGATTCATATGTGCTGTGCAAACAAGTGCCCCGCGGCTCCGAATCTATACCATGTACTTCAATGGTTCTAACCCAAAAAGCGTAGAAAACAACTAGAATGCAATATTTCAAAATGATAATGGCTCGTGTTCAAGAAATGGCAACGTAGATACAAGTGGCAATACACCTATGAAACAAATACAAATAAAACTCAGTATCTTGCTCATTATTGTAAAGGAATCGGTAATGTTTATTTGTTTATATTTTTTTTCTGTCTCTAATCTCTTTCTTTCTTTTTTCTATTTCTTTTTTGAGAGAAAACAGAAGAAGAGTCATATATATAGGGTGAGAGGGATGGGATGGGTGACATGAGGACTATCGTATGTTGCTGACGAATGGAGTTTTCCCATGATCAAAGACACAAGTGTCACTAAGTTACAAATGTTTTGTTTCATGGTTGATTACAACCGATAAGATTGAAACTTCGGTTATTGCAAAGCAATTAATCAATCATGATTCCCTGACCAATGTAATCAGTTACCATGATCAGTTATGCAAAGGCCTATCTACAACTTAAAATGCATGCCACTCATCTTCGGGAACATTGCATGCCAGTCATCTCTGGGAACATATATCTCTATTTCAGGTTTGAGAAAAAAAAAAAAAAAAGAGGTTGTGGCTAAAATCCTCGATTGGACAAAGCCAGCAGCAAAGCCTAGAATCCCAAATCTAGCAGAGCCCTGAATGCGTCATACAAAACAGAATCCTTAATGGAAGTTAAATTGGAAAGAATAACTTATAGTTTGGCTCTTGGGTTGTTTTGTGACAATATCTCTGTTTTAGGATAAGATTTAGATCAAGATAGAACTAAAGTCTAAAGGGCTAAGGCCTAACTCCTAGCTAGATCTATACCTCTCCTTCTTCTTCAACTAATCTTCTAAAAGAAAAAAAAGGCAGATAAATACAAACTGTTTGTCAAAAAGACACAAACACAATACACGGAACAAAAAAGAAATTTTAAAAATATTTATATACCGGGATATAATTATACAGTCGAGTCCGCTTAAATCGAATTTGCCGGTACCAACGTAATGGGTTTGATTAGGAAGAGAGTTCGCCTTCCAGTTTTTAATGCCATGGGGGAGGGGGGAGGGGGGGGGGGGGGGGGTGTAATTCTCAACTGACTAATGAGGCACCCTTT
>JBCEWB010043854.1:0-14500 GCA_039654565.1 Peronia peronii | reverse complement strand
CATGTATCCGTCCTTGCATCCATCCATGAATCCATGGATCCATTCATCCACCCATCCACCCACCCCCGTCAATGGCTCCCCGATCAGATCTCCCGGTCGGACCTGGTCATGATCACAGGACATGGAAATGGTGAGGGGCACAAAAAGAAAATGATATTCATGTATATGTTTTTTATGTCCATTTTTTTTTTACCAGTTCCCTGCAGTATAATTGTTCCCAGATTGCTTCAAAACCTACAGGAACAAAAATAAAATAAAATAAACGGCACAAAACAACAAAGAGATGTGGGACTAGGGACAGGATATTGGAGGGCCGATGTTCCCAGAGGTTCAGAAATTCTGTAAATGTCAGAAACTCACTTTTCCGCCCGGCCAACCATGCTACCAAAACCAAAGCAGCCTTTATGTGAGCTTGAGCTCTCGGGCATTGACTTTACACATAAAAAAACACAGTCATGCAATGGAACCCAACAGAACTAAATTACTTCTACCCATCTCCTCTTCCCCTATTTCCATGGCATTGAGACCGTTCTGGTCCATCATCAGCTTAACACGTCAGAAAATGTTAGAGGTTGAAAATCCGTTCGGCCGATAATAATTGAGAGATACGAGCATCGCTTAACCTCTTTAGTACCAGAGTGGGCAAAATCTGATCCAATATTTGTTCATTATACTTTGCACTATATGGAATTCCTTTCCAAACGGCTTCCAGTAAAGGTTCACGATACTCGTACTATATCATCTCATGGTACAAGTAGTGATCGTTTTTGACTATTTCCTTTGCCAGACAAAAGAGTTGTTGAACAACTCTTGATGAAAAACCTCACTTTTCTTCCCGTTATTTAAAAGATTAATGAATAAAAATTCTAAAAGTGAACAAAAAATTCTTTCGATAATAAGGAAAGACTTTCCGGACATCATGAATTTTTCGGAAATTTTCCTGGTATATCTTTCAAGAAGGAGCGCAAAAGTGACTGTGTCTTCTTTTTATTACACTTGTTCAATATCTCTTGTTTCTTGCAAAAGAAGTAACAAAGCTGGCCAAAAACAATCACAATATTGTCATTCCTCAAACAAGGTATCAATATCACCATACATGTACAACTGATATTCCAACACTTTCTGTGGGGCATTTCTATGGTTAACCTCGAGTGTCAGTAGAATCAAGTAAAGTATAATGGAACTTAGGCGGTCTTGAAACCAAACACATTTAGGCTGGGACTGAGATTTTAGACAAACTACCTATGACAACAACGATAGATTATTCAAATTTATCTGATTATCTTTTACAAAGTAGAAAGACCCATCCCTGGAAGAGATCGCTGTCTTGAAATTTCTAGGGTTAATATCCAGATACTGAACCCCTCACCCCCTTTCCCCTTTGGATCTATCTTTTTCCCTTCTCTTTCGACCCCCAAACAAACAAGATAATATCCTCAAACAACTACATCTTCCTTTACACGACATAACACGATCAACGATCTTACATGTCATTAACACTGAAGATTCTCAAGCTTTCCTTGACCCTTGCAGGAGTCAGATAATTACCCGCAGGAGGGTGAAAGACGTACGCATACAGTGACCCTAAGATTGGCAGGTAATTCTAAGCATTGGTGATTCATTAGCAGATTTTTTAGCGATTCTCTACACTTTAGATTTTAAAAAGAAACAACAAAACGTGCTGGTTTATGATTTCGAATGTCTCTGTAAGAGTTTCAAATAGAAGGCCTTCAAGACGAAGTGGGAAAAAAATCATATATCGCAGGTCCCATACAATTCTGTCCATTCTTTCCATGCCGGTTTGTTCAGAAATATCTTCATTGCAGCTAAGAACAAAAATAGCTCTTTCAATCAACAGACTGAATCTTACAGCATTTTCACCGTGACAAGCGCCTCGTATAAACAAAATGACATCGCAGAAATATAACAATATTATATCATGACTGTGGGTAATAGGAAGGAAATAAACACTCCCATGTATCTGCAAATCATATAATCTTGACGTCAAGAGCTTTTACAAGCATGTAACATGGTCACTGAGATCAGTTTGATCTGTCAACTATCTCACAGATTTGGTGTACGGAATCGAATGCTGAAACACACTTTATGTTTCTAGTAATAGAAGTAATTTATTGCAAGTGAGTGATAGCACAGATTTGTGAATCTTAAGGACAGAAAAGTCCAATAGGAATACATGGTCTTGGAGTCTTATCAAGGAGAGGGCCATGGTCCGCTACAGTAAAAGTTATGATCCTCAACAGTAAAGATTTGGGACTCTGAAACAATCAATGTGTAATGCTCAGGAGAACAAAGTTGCTTGATGAGAAGCTATTATATGAGGAAAAACTTTCAACATAATCTCTCTCTCCAAGATAGCGTTCACGCATCTCAACAGTACAAAATAAGGATTACCTCATTAATGAACCCCAACAATTCTTAAAATGCATGGCAAATATCAATCTCCAATGATGGGCATCAAACTTTTAATTTAAAATTTTCACGATGTGATTTATTTTCCCCACAGTACATCACAAGATTCACTGTTTTTTAGTCCATTGTATTGAAGATTCATAGTTCTGATAGTACCTAAGAATACAAGTAAGAATTCTGCCTCCCAGTATCATAATGTACAGGAGCATATTCCTGAAACTGTAGCGAACTATGGTCCTCGGCAGTGAGAGAAATGCAGCCTTGTTAACTGGTGCACCCATCCACGGAACAGTGGGTTAAGCATGAAGGACACATGGTGTTAGTCAGACCTGATACGGTGCAGACGTGAGCTGTCACAGAAGCGCGCACAGAGCGAAGGCAGTAGAATAAACAGGAAACCATGTCCGTGCAGGTGCCACAATGAGAGACAGCTCTACAGGTTACTCACTCCCCGTGTTATATGGTACAACACGGTATGAGCCAACCAGGATAGGAAAAGATCATTACTGAGCCAATTTTGACAGGAAAAGATCCTACTGGGCCAATTTCGACAGGGAAAGATCACATAGAACCAACTTTGAGTCAAATATATTTGGAAAAAAAATGATACTGAATCAAACTTTGAAAGAAAAGGATCACATTGAACCAATGTTGAATGAAAAAAAAATCACCTTAAGGCAACTTTCCTAGGGAAACATGCTGTGTCAAATTTTGATAAGGAAAGATCATATGGAGCCTTTTCGCTGAGTCTACTTCGTTAGAAAACATCATCTTGAACCAACTCTGATGTAGGAAAAGATCATACAAGCAAGAAGCAGGGTTTTTTGTTTTGTTTTGTTTTGTTTCTATCGGCATAATAATATAAACTTGCATGATCTTTTCTGGCTCATCAAGTGGAAACTTTTGATGATATTCTGTGAGACCGTGCGCTCCTATTTACTCACAAGCTCACCTTCTTAAGAATGTGTGGTATTCCAAATATTGCTGGAAAAGGTAGCAATCAAGACACCCTTGTACACTCTTTATTCTGGAGCCACTAGAATATTGTCGGGGTACGAGAATCATTGTTGCATAGTCAGGGCCAGAAGGACGGAATTTATGATAAGTCCTTTGAATGACCATGATCTAAGCTCTACAGAATTATCTTATCTACTTTCAGTGTTACTATTGTGCTCTGAAATGTCCGAACTTTCAGAGAGAAACCGACAAGCAAATGGTGTCAAATTCCAAACCAGGACCCGGTCACCTTAAATAAGGTCACATAGAGTATCAAACCAGTATCTTGTAAAATCAACTCTTTAGGACCCGTTAGTACGAATGTTTGAAGAAGATAACCTAGACTGAAGATGGAACCCATTAAATGCTGTAAATTGATTAAAGGAACCCATTAAATGCTGTAAATTGATTAAACCTCTCTGGCCCATCTTTCCAAACATTATTTGTCACACAGAGTACCAATCAAAATATCTACGGACTCGTATTTATTGGTAGAACATCTAGAAAACATATCGAAAGCCTTCGCGCCCTTCCATAACATTATAAAAGATCATAATTTAAATATATGTGAAATGAAGATAACTGCTAACTTTAGGCTGCATTGGGATCTCAACACCACACATTATCTTGCCAACGTACATAGGGTAATTTTTCACGGCAGTGCTACAGTAACCGAACCCAGGAATCGCTCTGTCAAAAGCTATCAAATAAACTTTTCGCTTTCCCCCGGGACAAACAGAGAGAAACAAAGAAAGAAATTGCCTGTGTCTAAATCAACGGAGAGGCGAAGTTTGAGAGATTCGCCCGGTAGTGCGGGATGTAGCGTAAACAAGGGCCATGCATTCCGTGCGAGCTGATGACAGTTTCAACGTGTGGCATCAACATATGCTCGAAATCTGCAGAGATTCGTGACATGAGTCTTTTCAGTGCAGTGAAGAATTATGGTCACTTACAACATATTTTAGGGCTCTTAATTAAAGAAATTCAAAGCTCTTCGCAACAGTAACTTGTGGCTCCTCACAATTGGGATTTACAGTTCCTTTCGGTGAAAAACCCTGGTCTCTTATAAAGCCAGAGGATGAGAGATTCGTCCAGCAAAAAGAAAAGAGGATGCAACGGTCTAGCGCCAAGAAAGACATATTATTTGATACACTTTCATGTTCTCTGTTCGCAATGCAGCCACCTACTGACGGCTGTCTTGACACATTATCAGGAATGGCTTAAAAAGATTGAAAATCAAAACAAGTTGAGTGTTTGGGTGATAAAACAGTGTCCTTGTATATACTTTAAATACAGACCAATATTCCAGCAGCACAAGCAATTTCATGGCATGGTTATGGGCATTCCACCCCTCTTAGACATAACTATTATCTTTCTTTAAAAGCTGCCGTGGTCTTGGAGAGTTAAGGTAGAAATATAACTTGCATGGACATTCATGCTTTAGAAACTGGATGATTTCAACATTTCATGCCAAAAAATTTAAATGCCAGCCCTCTAACTTTTTACGTTCTAAAAGTGTTGCTTATTTTGGTGATGCATTTTGCAAACCACTTGGCTTTACAGGTGGTCATTGGAAGGAAGTTACACCAAAATTTTTGTGTCATTATACACCGCAAACACCAGACATCCGCCTCCTTCGATATGCCCACGTTGTCTATTTAAATTGAATCTAGCACACTCGCACTAACTGTGGCATGTAAAGCTTCAGAAGAGTCCGGCAAATCCTGTTTTGCTGGCTCTGCAGGAAATCAGCCTATTACAGAGCAAACTAAATCTCAGATGCGCTTCAGGAAAAAGTCCAAAAGAAAATATATTATCACCGTCTTAAAATCTATCCAGTTCTCTTTCTGAACAGTTCCCTCTCCCTTCGCTCCCCCTATCCTCTCGCAACCATATCTTTATATTTTTGTCTTTGTCTCTTCTTTCCTTCTTTCTTTCTTTCTTTCCGTCTTTCTTTCTTTCCTTCTTTCTTTCTTTCTTTCTTTTTTTTGGTCTCTCTTCTCTTCTTTCTTTATTTTCTTCTTTTTCTTCTTCCTTCTTTCACTCTCTCTTCATTTCTAATGGTCATAGAATCATCTCTGGTGTCCATGGTTAGACTAGGCACACAGGAAAGCACATACTACAACGAAGACACTACCTCGAAGACACTAATGCACATAGTGCACGACCAGCCTTCTCACTTCCATTATGTCTGCATGGGCTTTTACCTGTACAGGAGGATCACAATGACCCAGTCGAGGGTACTATAGGCGCCACATTAAGGCCCAGTATCCCTCGTGTAACATCTAACCACAATCCCAGTAACAACATACAACCTAATCTGGAAATTATATGGACCCAATCTCCTGCCTTTCCTATGCGTAAATTTTTTGAAGATGCATATTTCGGAGCAGTTTATTATATTCTGTCTACGTGCCCTTTTTCCGCTGCGGTCAGGTATCACACAGACGAAAGCGGGCTGCAATGCTAATCCAACGAGCGAAAATGTAAATTAATACTCCTGTAATCATAGCACGATGTCATGTTTATTGCTGCGTTATTATTGTTGATTGAAGTTAACCTTTACAGCTAAATACAATCGTGCTAAGAACGTGGACCGCCAAAAATGAGGTTACCTGCATTATCTGTATCTTTCAAATGGTATCGAACGTGTACTTTCAAAAGTAAAATTACGCCTGCAGAATACTGGGGTCACGGAGTCTTCAATACTAAAGATTTTTTTTTTTGAAAAGTCAGTACTCGTCTTTTCTGTTGATGCGTTGATGGCCCATTGTTTTCCAGACTTTGAACTCGAATGTCTACCTGATGCTTACGAATACTTTTGCAGTCTTCTAGAGAAGCAGTGGAGTAAGAAAAAACAACAACAAACAAACAAACAGACAAAAAACTTTTCACTTTCCTGGATGTTGATGTTAAATTAATCTACGTAATTAGTGTGGTAATTTAACTAAGATCAAGAGAACAGGAGGGTGTCTAAGATCTCTCAATTACGGGACAGACAAGGATAAGAGACAGAAGGTAGGAATGCTATTCTCATGATACCAGAAGAATTGATGTCATTAGAACATAAAGTACCTTAGTCACATTTCCCATTTTGAGCCAAGATCGAGACAGCTCAAGGGAGAAAAAAGAAAAAAAAAACTTCAGTAAAAGATTAATAAACAAAATTTAAGGTGCAAGCAATCAAACATCATAAAATGTAACGCTGGAGTAATTAGCATATGATCTCGGAAAAAAAACAACAACAACAAAATTTCTCTCTTTTCGAGATCAATTCTCTCGTAACAGACTTGGTTGGTTCTTCAATTATTTTGAATCTCCACGGGGCGAGGGGCTTGGACACTGAAAGTTAGGCCATCTTTTTTCCCTGCATATTACTATTTATATAACGATAAACTACCCAGTTGTTACCCCGATCGGTATCTTTTCTCCTTTCAACCTCCTGCCGGTGGTTATCGCATGTTATCCCGATGAAGGACCAAATGGATTAAAAAACTGTAACCAGAACCATCAAGTGATTCAGTTTTTAATAAACCGCTATCGAGTTCTCCAGATTGTTGTTTGTTTTAGTGTATTAAGTTAATTATCGATTGATCATGCGTCTTAAATGTTAAAACATTTCTATAAAATGCTGAGTTACCCAATAATGAACTAACTGCATGCATCCCTCAATAGTTAAAATCCAGATGTCTGCATTGTTAGAATTTTGAGTTGCCGACTACCAAAATTTGCAAAGCCGAAAGTCAGAATATTTTGAAATACCTTTACAGATTCGGTATCTCTAATTTTTAGAGCCAATTGTCTTCGTTTCTTCTTCAGCCGATCAAAGATTCTGTAACGTATGTAGCGTATACAGGGGGAATCCAAAATGTAAACGCCATTATCTGAGAAAGCTAGACGTCGGGCTTTCCCACACAAGACGCCAGCAGATCATTGAGTCGCTGAAAAAACGCAGGCAGATTGTAGTCTTTTCCCGGTATGATTCGAATCCGTGACGTAAGCTTTTCGCCGAAGAGCAGATGCGCAGCCCTTCGACTACAGCGAGTTCATTCTTCCATATTCCAGACTTCTACTCCAAAATTCTTCTCACCAAACTGAACATACTTTAAGGATGAGATAATCCCACTTTCTTGGGATTGAAAGGCTAAACGCTTAGTTATAACCAAAACCATATATATGATGATAGTACAACGCCAGGATAACAAAAACAGAGAACAGGAGCTATGAAATGTCAAGGATACCCAATTTCTCCTACAACGACATCCAATTTAGCTCTTTCCACGTGAAGCATCGACTTACACTGCCCGCTTTCAGTGGCTGGTCCATTAATTTAAGATCATAAAACATCAAAATGCTCACGCTTGAAGCCACGATACCTTGCCCAGTTGTGTCATTAGAAAGCCGATAGTAGCCCAAAATAAATACAACAAAGATTTACACAGGTTATCTAGTATGGGTTTATCTCATGATAAGGTTAACTCGTTACTCATACTCACCCTAGCCTTTAAGTGGTGCCACAAGTGATAAAAATCATTTAGCAAACACAGCAGGAGAAAAAAGGACGGAAAGAAACATAGAAAGAAGAAAGAAAGAAAGAAAGAAAGAAAGAAGAAAGAAAGAAAGAACGACAAAAAGAAAGAACGACAAAAAAGAAAGAAAGAAAGGGAGAAGGAAGAACCAGGAGACAAAACAAGACAAAACATGGCCGTATGTTGCACGTGTATATCGAAGCCAATAAAACCAATGCTTCCTGCCAGGTCAATTAATCTCTCACGGCTTTGTGCGCTGTGGGCACGTGCCAGTGTGAGTCCACATATGAGATGTACCTGCTTGAATGACAGCTCACACCATCTTCAAGCACCGCTAGAGTTTGACTAGGAACTGTTGAGTTCATGCGATAAATGTCTGATTAGTAATATCGGGTTTCCACAGTACAAGGTAAAATAATGATGTAAAGAAGTATTATTTGAGTTTCATTATATACTTCCTAGTGATTTCAGCAATTAAGTTTCTTCATATTATACGTTTATCGCAAATGACCATTTCGTTTCCGTCTTTTAGATAACTAGAAGAGAACACACGATCTTCGTGGGAGATTTTTTTAAATACAGCCCTGCGACTTAAAGTGTATGGCAAGCGTGCGCACCTCGATGTTGGTATTTTGGATGATTCAATTGAATGTTACTCAAAGAAAACGTGTTTTGAGCGTGTCATACCATCGGACATACAATTCGGATCAAGCACCCTCGCCAGTTTATTATTCAATTATTATCGTATTTGTAGAATAACGTCAACGATAATAAGCTTTCGGGTTTACGTATACAGAAACACAGATCCATATGCACAATGTTGTGTGCCAAATTTCATATGGATCCATTCAGCAGTTTTCGAGTCCATGAGCCTATTGCGGGTTTTGTTGCAGATTTATAGTATACATAATGAATGTCTGTGAGGGATGTGTGTGCACATGTAAGTGTGTGTGTGTGTTTTGTGGTGTGTGTGTGTTTGTTGTTGTTGTTGTTGTTGTTGTTGTTGTTGTTGTTGTTGTTGTTGTTGTTGCTGTGGTTGTTGTTTTTAACAGACCGTTTCACTCGACAAGACCAAGACAGACTACCTACGACAGAGTCCAAGTGAGAATTTGTGGTTCCCCTGGCTTAGAACTCGACCCTCCTGAACATTGACAGGATTCTTCTCGTGGTTTCATTCTCCTGTGTACTGCCCTCTCTGCGTGTCGATGAAAGGCGTCTCCTTTGTATCTTGAGATAATCACCCCTAAAATAATGAGTCTCCTGTTTGTTCATTTATCTCAGATCTCTGGTCTTCTACTTTTCCCTTGTGTTAAAATTAGTAAGTTTATTCTTCGTTCAAAGCCAAACACCTCCATTGCTATGGAAGTCTAGTTTCATTTCAGAGGTTAGCGGCGGTCATCAATTTTTTGTTTGGAAATGTTTCTATAACCCAGGAGAAGAAGTCTTGACAGTCAAAGAGCTATGGGTATATTCATTAGTCTTTTATATTAACGATTCATTCTGAAAATGTAGTAACTTCTTAGATGTGTAGAGATACGAGGGGCGTATGTTTTTAAAGATGAAATGCCTGTGGGCCTTTGTTTAGAAATAACTTAGCATATCATAGACAACAATGCTCAGAGTAAACTGAACAAGACGAATTCATTTGAGAGTTTTACTGCTGAATAAATAAGAAGCCCAGAGACCAGTTCTGAGGTAAAAACTGTAGAACTTTTGGTTTACCTAAACATAGTGAAGATTGGACCACAAGTTTGAGCTTTACAAATAAGATGTCCGTTCGAGAATTAAAGAAACAAAAAGACAGCGTTTTTTGTTGTTGATTTTTTTTAACCTGTGCGCCTGGCATTAACAATGTCTAACGTTCTACCGACCAGTCAAATTTTTTAATGCTCAGAGAAAATTGACCAAGACTAAGAGACATCACAGAGTTGGACTGCTGTTTAAATAGGAAGCTCAGATACCAATTCTGAGGTAGGAACTGTAGACCATTAGTGTTTTGCGGAAGCTAATTGAAGGATGAACCAGAAACTTGAGGTCTGAAGATAAGACGCTTTGTTTGCTTTGTTCTGACTTTGGGCTTAACGGTGCACCATCATGACCACGAGATATTTTCTGAGTGTCCGTTCAAGGGATACATAGGCAAAAACACCGCGCTATATTTGTTGATATTTTGGATGATTAAACTGAATGTTAGTCAAGGAAAACGTGTTTGGTGTTTTGAATGCGCGTCGTTCTATCGAACGTACAATTCGGATCAAACACTCTCGCGACTTTACTAATCAATTATTATAGCCTCTGTAGAATAACGTCAAACATAGTAAGCTTTTTTTCGACTTTATGTTAGCAGAACCATATTATCTTTATGCAACAAATGCTGTGTACCAAATTTCATATGGATAGATTCAATATTTTTTTAGTTCATAAGCCTTTTATGGGTTTTGTTGCAGATTAATAGTATAGATATTTAGTGAGCCACAACTAATTTTTTAATGCTCAGAGAAAATTGAACAGAACTATAGCATTTGGGAGTTGGACTACTGTTTAAGTAGGATGCTCCGATACTATTTCTAGGATAGGAACAATAGACTTTTTGGTTTATTTTATTATAATTATCTGCATCAGCTTGATGAGGGATTAATCAGGAACTTGAGGTTTGAAGATAAGACCATTTGTTTGACTGGATTTAGGTTTGGGTTTAAGGGCGCATCAGACGACCACGACATCACGAGTGACCGTTCAAGGAACAAAGAGACAAAAAAAAAGCAACCTCAAACAGGACTATCCTTTGATATAAGTGCATCTTTTACAAAAAATAAATGGTCCATCATAAGTATGGTGCTCGGAGTAAATTGAACAGAACAAAGATTTCGGAGTTAAAAGCAGGAAGCTCCTAGGCCAATTTTGCGTTAGATAGAAACGGTAGTTAGAGCTTTTAGTTTATCTTATCATAATTTGTTTGTGACAGTTGGTTGAAGGATGGACCGTAAGTTGTGCTTTGAAGATAAGAGGCCTTGTGAGTGTCCGTTCAAGGTCTAAAGGGGCGAGAAAAATCAGCAGCGATCTACTGATGTCAGATGACAGTGAAAAAAGTCTGATTAGAGGACGCAGGTGTTTTGTACGTGGACCTCAGGCGAACCAACATATCATTTTTTTTTTCTTTCATTGGTGGTTAGACAGCGGTCTCAAGATCTTCTCTTTGTTCACGTTTCAGTTCTTCTGTCTATTGGTCGAGATAACCACCAGGAAGGAGGTTGAAAGACGAAACAAACCAAGTCTATTGGTCGAATGGATATACAGACAATTGGTGAGCAGATTGACATATTATTGTGCAGGAATAAAGAGCGGCAAATGAAAACCACCTAATAGCAAAATCAAAATAACGTATACATGAAATAAATATCACAAAACAAAAAAAAAAAGAAAGAAAGAAAGAAAAAGACCGACGTAGAAAAAGAAAGAGAAGGGGAAAGGAAGAAAAAAGAAAGTAAGACAGAAAAAGAGATAGACAGACAGAGACAAACAGCCAGGCAAACAATTAAAAAAGAAAGAAAGCAAGAAAGAAGGAAGGAAAGAAAAGAAACTAACAAAGCGGTACGAACAATTATGAACAAGACACATAATATTCCACATACATTATCTGACCTATTAATACATGCCCATGGCTTACATAACTTTATGCTGTTACTGGTGTTATATCACAGGTGTTTCTTTCGCACATGCTTAGTGAACAGTCTGTTAGGAGAGCTGAAGGCCGGGCGAGTGTTTCACAAAGGCATGTTGTCAGCCAATTTTCCTATTACAGCACGGGGAGAGCGCGGTAATTTTTCCGTCGCAAAAATTGTTCCCGTTTCGCTCATGACAGTCTTTGGGGCACGCCTATAGACAATGAGCCTTATTACCAGACAACGAGCCCTATTATTGAAAGGCGAAGTCCTAAGTTATGTAATAAGATGAAACATAATTTTTGTTCGCTGGCATAATACGGTATATAGTAGTGTGGGGTCGAGAACTCACAGTTCACGAATGGTGCAATATCACAGTCAACAATTTTCGTATGGCGTAACTTTAAAACAAAACAACAACAAAAAAGTTTCGGGACTGCTATGATATAGAACGCAAGGTTCACGGATGGGTCACATCATAATATTACATGGATGAAAATGTTCAGTTCTGGAAACAGACAGATGTTATGGTTCCCCGACACACGTGATGTGGTTGAGGTGGCAAGGCGGTCTGTTAATATGAAATACCAGAGAGCTTTCCTTATAGCATAAATTATTCTCAGAAACGTGGTCCATCACTATTACTGTTCAGACTATTTAAGATCACTTGCTCATTATTCGGTCTACATTTAAAGAATAAGAGTGTATATACATAATCCATAACATGAATAAAATTATCATTGTATTTGCTACTGCAAGATACGACAACTATTATTGCCGTTTCATGGAACGACTATCATCATATAGTTATTGTAGGGTCTATATTTATATGAGTTCCAGCTAGTGCCCTCTGGTTTTTTTTTGTTTTTTTTTGCAGGGCATGAAAGTCATTAGCTGTAAATTGTTAATGGCAGTTAAATTGTCACCTGTCGTTTATTGACCCTGAGTTGAACTTGTCAGTGCTGTTGCTATTCCTGTTTTAGCTGTCAGGTGTTGTTATGAAATTGTCGTCGATCCTCTGTCTCACATTCCTAATGCTTCCGCGACGTTCTTGATATTTTGGTCGCTATTGTTGTGATAATGTTTTCTTTTTTTATTTTCGTGGCTATCATTACAGTATCTTGATGTACATCATTCAACTCAATAGTACACATGGCGTTTCCACATTTTCCCCTCTGGACCGCAACATGTGAAATATTAAATTTGATCACCGGACACCGTGTTCGGCTATTCAAAATGAACTTTAAACTTTTCATAATACATATTGCACTTAAACTGAGGGGAAAAAATGCCTTAGATGTTCTACGCCCGCCCTTTTATCTCCCGCACAGAATAGTATGCCCGTGTTTTATGGGTATTTTGTAAACCTGGTTCCCGTCGCGGGGCCCCGGGGTTTATAAGTAGGTTCTCTGCTCCCACTGCAGGCGGTGTAAGCCCGTCATCGGTGGGTTGTCTACCATGGAGTGTTATCCTCGACATTCCATGGGAGACATCTCTTCTCTCTCCTTGCTCCTGTATTCTGTCCCACGTTCTTTCCTCTCTTCTTGACGTGTAAACGTATCTTCCCATGTTTGACACAATATAGCCGTTATCGTGCTGATGTGTCGTTAAACCCCAACACAACACAACACAAGTAAACCTGGTTTATTATTTTCACCCTCCAAAGCTCGGCATATGGCATAGGCGCGTAGTCGTAAACCCATCTGCCAAGATTATGACACACTCCTATTCAAAGAATGGTTTATAGCGGCATATTGTTGAAGCCATCATTATGAGCGTACTTGCTAGTACAGACAAATCAAGGCAAAGGATTTCATAACTTTGGCATTCTTTAAGAATGTTTTATTCTGTTAGCCACGGAGTTCTTATAACCGGTTAATCCCATTTTGACATAAATCTTGCACTCTTTCTTTATTACTTGGGCTCAGTGAGATTAAGAACGACAAAAACTTTTCACGTTCGGGTAGATAAAAAATGGTGTTACATATTCCACCCCTCCTCTTGCCCTCTAAAAGAAAACCACATGTGTCACAAAGGTATATTTTGAAAAAAAATCTGGGAATTTTATGTTCGAGATAACCACCAGGAAGGAGGTTGAAAGACGATATAAACCAAGGGAATTTTATGTCTCATAAAAGCCCAGCCTACCAGATGTGACGCACTCCCATTCAATCAACGGTTTATAGCGGCAAAAAAGGTAGAAAGCAGAATAAATATGGGCGCGCTTGCTGATACAGACAAATCAAGCAAAATATTTCATAACTTTTAATATGTCTTTAAAAGAGTGTCTTATTCTGTCAACAGTGAATTAAGTTTATGCATTTAGACCCAGACATCATGCATCACTAGTGGGTTCTTGAGCTCTATAATACTGAGAACTAGAGAAACTATTCATACTTTGACAAAAGATTGCACAAAGCAAACAGTAGGACATAATCTCAAACTATGTCACCGTGTCTCCAGGTCGAGGTAATCTTTACCTTTCTATGCACTGACTGGCAATCCTGACGCATAAATCCGGCTACTAAACACACTATCATCAGACACAGCTGTCAAACAGCTAGATGTAAATAGACTTTGCTTTACACTGCCTATTGATTCATTCCCTGGCTTTTATGTTGTTTGTTCTCACTGCATCCATTTCTAGCTCTTGATATTATGAAATGAACTGGGCCAACATTATTTAATAGGGTGCCTATGATGGATCAGGGACTTATAATGTAATAGTTTATTACGAATATGCTGTACAGAAACCCTGAATGATGTGTAATGAATACAAACACGTGATGAATGTCCTGATAATTTGACAAGTATAAAATTACTGAGGTTTAAGCAAACTGGAACGGGGGGGGGGGGGGGGGGGGCGGAGGGGCTCTGGGGTTT
>JBCEWB010043843.1:0-14500 GCA_039654565.1 Peronia peronii | reverse complement strand
ATCATTAACAGTTGTCTGTATGCTTCTTTTCACCTGCAAAATTAAAAATGGATTTTGTAACTTTCTCAGATCACTGATGACTGAGTCACAAAATGTCTGCCATTCATCCTGTGGGGTTTTGATGTCTTGGGCTAAAAGCTGATTCATTTGTTCCATTTTTTGTCTTCTCGATCGCGAGGAATTCTTCACTCATTTTTGTCTTTTTGGACGCAACTGGCCTGCGGCACTGAAATCTGTGTGTTCATTTTGCCACAGTTGTGGTCTTTCTGGAATGAGTGAAATAGATTCCAATGTTTTGTGGCTTTCTGTGTTTTTATCCATTCCATTTGTTTTTCTCGACGATTTTGCACTATGTTGTAAACGCATCACAATGAAAAATCAGCTTGTGCAGGGCCTGCATGCTGCATCAACATCCGGTGTCTCACGGTTGCGAAGTTGTTTGTTTTTCTTAAGCCTTTCAATCCTAAGAAAGTAGGACTATCTCGGCTTTTTAAGAGGTTGCCAGTTTTTGCTGAGAATTTTGTGGGTAGAAATTTGGAACTTGGAAATTTTGCCCGGGTGGCAGCATGCGGCCTACCCTTTCATCGATTTTGAACTGCCAAGGATTCTTTAACGTACATACAGGATCTCCGAAATATATTCGCCCTTATCTGAGAAGGCTAGACATCGGGCTTCCCTACCCAGAAGAAGCCAGGGAACCGTTGAGTCACTGAAAAAATGCAGGGTTTTCGATCTTCATGTCCTTCCATCCCCCGATGAAAGAACCCGCGAGTCGTGCAGAACCCGCAATCTCACCGACGTGAGTTGTTTTCACACTCTTAAGCAGACGCTAAACCACAGAGCCACTGCGCCCTCTGTTGCGAAGTCACGTACCTGCCCAAATTTATACACGCCGAAGGTCGCAGAGGTATTGCTCGCTTTGAGCTGTGGTAAATGCCCGAAACATTAGCACAACTCAGAGCGAGCAACCCCAGCACAGTGGTTGCTTGAGGTGTGGCCACCTCCATTACATTCCCTACATCACTAAACCATGGGGCAGCGACAGCGCGGCTCGAAGCGAGACATGTAGACAGCACCTTATACTCAACATGTTGCTGGTGTGGCATGATCTTCAGTCCACTTTCAGAAGTTTGTTTTGGTTTGTTGATGAATTGGTCCATTTCTCTTCAATAAGAGATTTAGATCTAGGCTCTAAATATCTTTCAACTATTGACAGCTTCTATCACTAAATCTAGAACTAAATAAATCTAGACTAGATCTAAGCTATGATGTGCCAAAGAAAGAGCAAATCACACAATGGTCCTCTCCGTTGCTTACGCTCTATGTACGTCTTTCAGCCTCCTGGTGGAGGTTATATCGCTCTTCGTTGCAACCAATTTTTCATTTCCCGATACAATACTGATTTTTTCTTGGGTGGGTAGCCATTGCATCAGTCCCACAGGTTTTTCAGGGTCATATCTTCATACTGGCTATGTCATGCAGGCTTAGAGTTGAATTTCTTTGCTGGAATCCCTCCTCTCTTCAGTGTTTTCCCCATAACCCTTATATATATATAGTCCCTCTCCATAGTAGTAGGCCTAAATTCAGATCTAAATTATGTAGATTTATATCTGTTGAGGACAGGATGCCAGGCTTGATCATCGTCACTACTCGATCTCGATGTCTCAGAGTCCGGTTCAAGCTCACTCACATATTCTGATCCAGAATCATCATATTCGTCACCTTCTGTCTCCTCGGCAACATACCAGTACATGTAGGCCTATTTAGATTTTTAAAAAAAAAAAAAAACGTCGAGATAACCTCCACCAGGAGGTTGAAAGACGTACTTAGAATGTAACACAACGGCGTTTCTCAGACATTCTGGTGAATTTTTTGTAGATCTAGATGCCTGCTAGACGATTACATTCTGACTTTATTGAGTGCTACAGACTATTTTGAGGTCGACAGTAGTTACAACAGTAAAGAAACAACTAGAGTTATTGGGATTTTGTTTTCGTGCCAGGTAAGAAAAGTCCGCCAAATTTTTAAAAAATCTCAAAATCAACAAAAAAAAATTCTGTTCACTTCAATTATTAAATTGTACAAAAACGCCGAAAAATGTGAAAAAATGCTCCAAAATGGCAAAAATGCCAAAATGGGGAAAAGTGCGGCAATCGTGCGGCGAGTAGGTACAAATGCGGCCGCATGAAGTGTGGTGGGGCTGCATTTTTCTCGGATCACAAGAATAGATATAGAATCAGTCAGCCTTTCGCAACTCGCTGACGACATAGCCCTGTGGGTAATAGACAGACACACGAGGAGAGCCCAAACCGTAATGCAAAGAAACATACACAGAATAACAAGATGGATGGAAAAATGGGGACTGAGAATAAACGCAGGAAAAACAACAACAATGATATTTAGAGCACAGAGATCGAAAAAGCGAGATTAACAGAGAAGGGGAACCGATAGAAATAGTAAGCAAAATCAAATTTTTGGGATTAACATTAGATCAAAACCTGTGCTGGAAGGCACACATAGATGAACTGAAACAGGCAATAACATCAAGACTAAACATGTTAAAATATAGTGGGAACCATTTATAACAGGACCACTTATAACAGGAAATCGCTTATAACAGGAGTATCGCCAATCCCCATGTCCACTCCTTCTTTGGCATTAGTAAAATATTATCCCGTATAGCAGTAGTCCGTGACAGTCGAATTGTTTATAACAGGATACCTGTACCGTTGGGCGCTCACATTATAGTACATCTATACACCCAGGGGTACTCCGAAACTGCACGAGGTTCAAGTGGATCAAGTACGCTTGCTAACAAAATCACTTCACAGCTATTATTTCCATTCTGCTTTGTTCACTAGATGTGCTATAATGAGGTAGGGGATAGGTGGCGGACAATGAGATTAGCCAAGTGGCGTGGGGGAAAAGAGGAGGAGGGGGGAGGGGCACCTCATTAATAGTTCATAACATGACAGACAAAGCAGACTGAGGTGGTGGACCCACGTGGATAAAAAATGGACTCACACGTTATACTTTGTAGCCCCAAACGTTAGGTAAGATAAACACGTGTCTTACCATACACTGGCCACTTCTCAACAGTGCGATGTTGATATCGTCTTGGGTTTCAATTGTATGCATGAATCAAGCAAGATTTATTGGCATCGCATTCCTATCGCAATTCCAATAGCAATCATGCAATCACTTCGATAGCTCTCCGGCCTTATACATTACCATCGAGAGAGTAGGCCTACATGTATGGCCTTTCAGCTCAGCTCCATGACAATGTACTCAAGAGATCGCGCATAAAGGGATTGGTACGATGGGAGGAGGGGAGCAGGTGGATGAGGTAATATGATACCCTTGATCTTTCAGTGCGCTTAGGCTATGTTAAGTTACCCTCGGCACTATGTTGGGGACAGCGATGGGTGAGAATCTGGCACGAGGCCAATGAAGTGTCGTGTGTTAGATTTTCAAGTGGCCAGTTGCTCTGCTTTTTGACTATTAGTGCTACTAGTACATGAACATACTATGACCTGTAAGTGATATACCATGTTATTGTTATCCTTCTTACTACGATTTTTGCTCAATCACGAGATATTATCACGCAAAACTAAAAGAATTCAATGAAGGGAGACTGTCCATGAAAAAAAAAAGTATCTCCTATAATCAGGCAATAGGCTAGCAATGTTTTATTCCTCTAATTCATTGTATGTCGGTTATAACAGGATCCGCTTTTCTTTGGTCCCAGCGATCCTGTTTTATCTATCAAGTTTCCTCTGTACATAAACGGAAGAAGAAGGGGAGTACATCAGAAATGCTTACTCATGGCCTACATGGCATTTATACAAGGGAAACTAGACTACGGAGCAATAGTGTACAGAGGCGCAGCGAAAACAAAGAAAGAAAAGTTAGACAAAGTTCAAAACCAAGCCCTACGTACAGTAATGGGAGCAGCAAAAAACAGTAACACACAGGCACTGGAAGTGGTAACGGGAATAGCCCCCTTAGAACTTAGAAGAAAACAACTAGCATTAAATTACAGTTCCAAGGCATATTTAGACAAAGACCACCCAGCATGTGAAGCAATTCACTTTCGGGCCAGTAAAAGTCTCCCATACCATGAACCAGTAATCAGAAACTGTAAAATGGAACTACAGCAAATGATGAAGGAAGACTAAATAGTATGAAAGTAAAACAAAAGACAATGATCCCACCGTGGGAACTGCAGCTGATAGAAACAGATATCAGCATAGAATTAAATATAAGTAAGAAAGAAACAATAGCAATAAAAACAGCTGCTTTAGAGAAAATCAAAGAAAGAAGGAAACAGTCTTATGTTTTACAAAGATGGTTCGAAAACAAAGGAAGGAAAAATAGGAATAGGGGTGTACTTCCCAGAATCTAAAGTAGCGATAGAAAGAAGACTAAATGATAAGACATCTCTATATACAGGGGAAATAACAGCAATCAAAACAACCATAGAAAAGTTTAGACTAACAGAGCATAAGAACTTAACGATATGGCCAGTATCAAAGGATTAGACAGCAGGAAGAAAACAGAAAGGGAAGATACAAAAGAAGAAATACTAAAAGCTAATATAGAACTAAGGAAACAAGGCAGAATAGTAACAGTAGTATGGGTACTAGCACAGGTAGGAATAAACGGAAATGAGAACGCGGATAGGCTAGCTAAAAACGGTACCCAGAAGGATAACATGGACATAAACGCGGGCCTCAGCAAAGGCGAAGTAAGAAGTAGGATTAGAGAAAAGATTTTTAAAAATTGGCAGAATCAATGGGAAACGGATCAGAAAAACTACTACACGTGGCAATACTACCCAGAAGCCAGATTAAAACCACAGATACGGAGCAAAAATAATAACCTGATAGCGCAGAAGATAGTAAGGGGAAGAAGAGGAGCTCCAAAACTGCCACCAGATAAAATTAAATGTAATATACATGTATGTGGAAGAACAAATACAATGGTCCACTTAATGCTAGAATGTCCCAAATATAAAACGAAGTGTCTAGCCGGACTTAAGTCCTGCTAGCCCTTGGGTCTATTCGGACTTATTGTTGTCTATTTCTATCTCCAACTTGTGAATCAACTTGTAATCTTATTCAGTGTGAATGTTGTTTAGGTTAAGTTTGTTCATTATGATATTTGATGTATGAAAAATCAGAAAATATTAAAAATAATTTTTAAAAAGTAAGTGTCTATAGTAAATCTATAATCCCGACCAAGGATTTTAGCCTCTAGGGCGTAAAATATACGATTTTGTTTGTTTGTTTTTCTTAAGCTTTCAATCCAAAGAAAGTAGGATTATCTCGGCTTTTAGAAATTGCCAAGTTTTGCTGAGAAATTTTGTGGGTAGAAATTTTGCCCTGACAGTGGCACGCAGCCTACTCTTTCATCGATTTTGAACTGCCAAGGGTTCTTTTACGTGCGTAATGTACACACGGGACCTCCGAAATATATTCGCCCTTATCCGAGAAGGCTAGATGTCAGGCTTCCCTACCCAGAGGAAGCCAGGGGACCATTGAGTCATTGAAAAAATGCGGGTTTTTGATCTTCGTGTCTTTCCATCCCCCGATGCAGGACCCGCGAGTCGATCCCGGCCCGTTTTCTCCGTGAGCAGACGCCGAACCACAGTGCCACTACGTCCCCCCTGTCGCAACAGTAAAGAGACCACTAGATTTATTGCGATTTTGTTTTCGTGCCAAGTAGGAGGAGTCTTTCTATTCTTCAGTCGTAGGCTAGATTTAGACAGTCTGGAGCTTGTGAAATTTTCTACCAAATATAAGTATTTTTCTGGAGTTGATCATCTTATCAACAAATACAGAAGAAAAAAACCCCACAAAATACAACAAAAAAAACCTGTAACAAAACATTTTCAACCGTCCTGTCAAATTGTTATGAATGACAGTGATACTAACACGTGATATAAATAAACGAGATGCCGAAGTAATGAAGCGCCGATTAAAACAGCGAGAGCGGGGAGGTGAAGGTGGGGCGAACAACGCTGGCCGCCGGCAGGGGACGTTATCCACAATTTCTTTGTTGTCGGATTCACAGGGAACGCCGTTGAATTTAAAGAGGCATTTTTGTGCGAAACCCAGCACCTCGGCGATTGATTAAATTAACTGAATTTTTACCATATTTAGGAGAAAAGGTCATTAAAAACATCGCAGTGAAGTTTCAAAAACATCAGACAAGTAGATTTTATGCTATTACAGGTTCAAACTTAAACCTCATTTTTGAATCAAAATATCTCTGGAACTAGTGAAGTGACACAAACTTCGAGAACGTCATTTTGAAGGGAGTTCATACTCCCTTAAAAACATGCATCGGAAGTGCTGAGAAGTCGACGTTAACGAAACAAAACAGAGAGTTTTCGAGATCATGTGAATGCGCGAAAGTCACAGCTGATCACAATTGGCAACGGACAAAAAAGGCTGCCGCACGCGAGCCTTTCGGAGCGTCGCAGAACTGCCTAGAAGGAGGTAGAATAGGAGGAAATCCATGCCGGCAGTAAAATACCAACAACGACAAAGACAAACGAGGAGGGAGGAAGAAGGGGGTAGAAAAGAAAAGAACACCAAAAGAACTCCAGAGATCTCCGGATGGATGATCGCATATGAAACCGAGTAGTCCCTGTGCTCTTCTGGACGGAGACTCTAGACTCTGCCAACATAGAAGTCCGCCAGGGGACAAGATTGGAGTATCTTCGTTCAGTATTCGGGAACACTGGTGAAGCCAAGTAGTCTGACCTGTTTCCCCCCCCCGATCAGAGATGCGGATCCGTAAAATACATTGTGTTATCGCTTGAGAGATGGGGACACAGAAGAAACGAAGTAGTCTTTCGTTGTCTTCTGCCGACCGAGATACGCGAGGTGATAGATAGAATCCCATAATCCATTGCGACCTAGGGATTCCCCAATATGTACATAATGTATATAAAATAAATATCGTCCAAATAAATATTTTAACTCAAAATTCAATACATTCCTAGTAGCAATGGCCAAAACCAAAGATAGTCAAGAAAATCTTGATGTATTTTTTTAAGATATCAGAGGACCTCTCGAAAATTTAGAAAGCATGGCATGGAAAGAAAAAAAAAAATCAAATTTATGAATTTTTAACGAAAATGTATGGCCTTTCTGGAGCCTGTGGAACCTATCTTTGTCTGTGATTTCTTATCAAGAAAAGTGAAATCAATTTTGAGCCAAAGAATGGCATGCCAGACAGAACCTTATCTGAGATCACGGCGATTACCAGAGATATATTCTTCATGGTCAGGACATAAAGAAACAGCCATCCTCATACAACAACTGCATTCATCCACCAATACTCAACATTCCTTTGCATAAAGTAGTACCTCCCTACCTTCACTGTCTGCTGAGGATCACACTCAAACATCATAGACTACTAGAGAATGCTGCAATTGAAATAGATAGGCTTATTTATGCTGAAGAAACTAGCAAAAATGAAGATGTTAAATGTTTCAAAACATTCGGCAGTAATTGGATCAAATATCGAAATTTAAAATCAAAATCTGACTTCATTCAAAGCTGTCTGATTGTTTCATCTTCAGAGGAAGAGAAGATGTCATGGAAATCTAAATTTGAAGTACATGTTGATGTAGATGAAAGTGAAATTGCTGGATGAGAAAAGTCTGAACTTAAAGAACGGTGTGGTCCCATCTGCAGCACTCTCGACAATATTCTTACTACAGATAACATCACACCTCAGTCATACCACAGCAGAAGCTTCATCGGCAATCACTGCCATCGTTATTTTAAGACAAAGTTTACACACAACTCACAGCACAAGTTAGAACAAAAACACTTGAATGCACAGACAACACAGTTAACAGTTATTATAGACAAAGCATTTCAGCTCAGGGAACAATTCAACAGTATAAATGAAGCATTTAGTGAGGTACACGCACTTCTTTCACACATACACACGACCAATAACGGACAATACAATAGTTTCTATACAGACAGCAGTAACCAATTACATGAAACTTTATCGTAGACATTTCCCTCAACACGCACTTCCTAAACATCACATTCTGGAAAACCACCGCATTCCTTTCATAGAACAACATCAATTTGGACTGGGATTACTGGGTGAAGAGGGTGGGTAACTCATACATTCCACCATTTCAAAATTAGAGAAGAGAGCGCAGGCAATAAAAAATGAAGCAGCACATTTATGAACGCAAACTTTCTACAAACCAAACCACAACAACAATCACTAATACCAGTAAAAAGGAGAAAAACAGACAAACTTCAAAATGTTTAGGATTTTTCTCAACCCATTATAGCTTTGGTAATTACTGTGCATATTATGGATGTGCTTAGTTATGTAATACATGGTATATGCTTTATCTCAATAATGCACTGTCTTTATGTTATCTCCATGTCGAGGCACGCTGTAAACAATGCAATGTTTTAACTGTTTTACAGTTGTTATAAAAGATACTAAGTTGTGTTCATTGTCTGCATGCATGCAATACAAGCCTTTGCCCCGCAGACCCGAGATACGGGCTTGGCTGTGTTACTTATTTAGAGGGTCACATGTTTCAACATCTGATTGTGGCGGAACCAGTGTTAGTTGGAGTTTGTTTGTACCACTGTTGGAAAGGTTAAATCCTCTTCTTTCCAACTATATTTTTTAAACTGACTTAGTTCTGGGCCTTTGCCTGATAACCGGAGATAAAAAAGGTTAACATGTCATAAAACTTAACACAATTTACCCGTTTTTGGAACTAGTGTTATCTTCTCTTTCTCAAGAGATATATCATTTAAAAAATGGCCGAGTATTGACAAGACTAGTCTGAGTCGCTTGACGGGATACCCTACCGCAGGTGGATAAAATGTGTGAAGAGAACGTAAGATTACGCTTCCGGAGGGAGGGCGGGCGTGACCGATGGATGAGGGATAGTCCTGGATATGGCTGGTTTGCGGGGGAAGGGAGGGGCTGCTGTTGAAAAAAAAAAATAATAAAACTCATACATTCTTAAAATGAGACATGTTTCGCCATGAGATTGAGATTCACGATTCAGTTCTGTCGAGTCCAACGGAAAGGTCACGAGCGCTGTCCCCATGTGTCGGCAAACAAAAAAAATCCTCTCCCCATTTTATTGCACATGTAACGCTGTGTTTCCCTGAAGTAAACAATCTGACGTTAAATTGCATCATGATTGTTTGCATCGCACGGAGCAGTTGGCCTTTCCCAGTGTAAGTGTTCAAGATAGACCCAGTCGCGTAAATAGACACTACCTAAAAAAATACCACAGAAAAATTTACATTTTCACCTCTATGTTTATATTTGTGTTAATATTTCATATTCTTCTATTGCACGTATTGACGTGTTCAAATACTGCACATTTTCACCACGTCACGGCAGTTAGCTCGTGCTCCCCGGTGGGCCGGCAGTGAACCATGACTTGGCCTCTTAACCCCAGCCAGGCCGCCAGCACGGGTCAAACTAAAGGCACGTTGGTGCACAGCCGTGCCTTTTCTTTCTTTCTTTCTTTCTTTTTTTTTTTTTTTTCAATATTCAGGAAGAAGCCCAGAAAATGGATGATCTGCTAAACAAAAGTGGACTTCTTCATGGAATTCCTGTCAGCATAAAAGAAAATATCCATGTTGCTGTGAGTTGAAAATACAGTTCAAAATTGTTATTACTAAGTTTCTTTTTTTTTCTCATAGGTCTTAGAAAGAAACTTCTTATTATATTTCATATTTAATAGTGGGCATACTTATCATGTCCTTTGCTTATATTTTTCTTCTGGGAGAAAGGCATTCTGTGAAATTTTGCTTAAGTTGATGATTGACTAAATTCTGTCTTTATTGTGGGGAATCCATCAATTCATGCAGGATCCTCAGATTATGTCCTGTAAGAAACATTAGAATTTAGAATGCGAATTGTACCCATATGTCAGGCCATAGGATCTACTATTTTAAAACTGCCATAGGGTCCTTTATTTGGTCAACAAAGATATACCTATACTGAATATACAAATGTGCATTGTTTTCTGCTATTCACAAGTTTTCACCCCCTGTGGGGCCCAGGGTTTATAAGTACGTTCTCTGCTCCCACCTGCAGGCGGTGTAAGCCCGCCATCGGTGGATGTCTTCCATGGAGTGCCATTCTCGACATTCCAGGGGAGACAATCTCTTCTCTCTCTCCTTGCCCCTGTCTTCTGTCCCGCTTTCTTTCCTCTCTTCTTCTTGACATGTAAACGTATCTTACCGTGTTTGACACAATATAGCCGTAATTGTCCTGATGTGTCGTTAAAGCCCAACACAAACAAACACAAGTTTTCAATGGTCACAAAGTAAGATTATTTTTTTGCACTCTTCAGGGTTATGACTCCACGGCTGGTATGTCAGTTTATATTGGAAACATCGCGAAGGAAGATTCTGTGGTGATTAAGGTTTGTGATCATTCCTGTTTCAATTAATTATTGAAATTTTCAGAATGTAGACATATATTTGTTTTGTTCAGAATCAAGGTATAAAACAGTCTATAATATATATTATGTATACAGACCTGCCTACCTTCACAACAGCGGAGGAGGGATATCTGACTCACAAAGAAGGGAAAATCAGGGAAAAGGAGGGAAATTTACCGACCCATAGTTCCTATCTAGAATTACTATGTATTACATAATAAACCAATAGAACATCTGCATCTGAACTTAAGGTTTCATTCGATATAAATATTATGCAATAAATTAGATCTGCATTTCTTACATTCTTTGCAGACTCATAACATAGTGAACAGTTTTACTTTAATTCAAGTGTAGATCTAGTGCATTTTGCACTATTCACAAAAGTTTAGAAAATTCATTGCACAAATTTCTATTCTTTTATGCCGTCCTCTTACATTTCTGAAGGAGAAGGTGGGCTACCTCTTCAGGATAGGGTGGGAAGGGGAGTACGTGGTAGGTTCACGGTCGGCCCACCACCCAACATCCCCGCTTTCCCTTTGATCCAATGCGCTGACCACTGACCGACGTTTCACATCTATCTGCTTCTTACATTTCTGAAGAGAAGGTGCGCTACCACTTCAGGGTAGGGTGGGAAGTGAAGTACATGGTAGGTTCACGGTCGGCCCACCACCCAACATCCCCGCTTTCCCTTTGATCCAATGCTCTGACTACTGACGGGCGTTTCACATCTATCTGCTTCTGCATGTAACAATTAATAATATTGAACAATGGATTCTTGATGGTTCTGATTGCCCGTGGGAAAGTAGAGGACAGTGCCGGTGGCCTCACACAGTGGGTGGGACTGAGAGCATGTAGGGGATAGCAGTGGATGGAGAGAGGAAAACTGACTGGACTACAAATGATGCATGGCAGTGAAGCGGTCAAATTTTGGCAGTGATAGTGATAGCTATCACAAAAAGAAGTAGGGGTAATAGCCATTTCATAGACAGAAAATAGCCCGTGAGTGAGACAACCTCCGTCATGAGTGCTGTCAGGGACATTCCAATAGAATGACAGGTCGGTCAAATTTGACACCAAAATTATGTCGGAATCGCCGAGACTCGATCTTTTTTTTTTTCATCCCTCTTACGTAAAGTAAACAGACAAGACTAGTAGGCTTACATGATGATGCACATTATGGGCAGCCCGTCGCCTTCTGTCCGATGACATACGCATAAAGACATGTATGGGCATAAGCTAAACAGGTCGTCGGCATCCGACCAGACTTTTGACTGAAAGATCCCAGGATGAATCTACATCGTTTACATCGTGGTCGGCAACAAGGGGACTGAAAGTGAAAACATTAAACGAGGGGCGGGATGGGACACCATGGTTAATTAAAGATTTAGGTTCAAAAGGGAACTACATGAGCGATTGTGGGCCAAGGGATGATCAGATCATGAATGACTGGCGCACGTGAATGATTACTTAGCATGAGGGCAGGACGGGTGGGGTGTAACACATAATACTACATGTCCGGACTGGGTTACATCATGTACTGTTGGCCTACAGACACAGACTTGGCAACGGCGACAAGCAGGACCACTGCCCAGAGCAACAAATGGGAGAACTCAGTTTTCTTGCTGGACAGTGAGTGAAAACTATACTCCGGCGGCATTCAGAATGACGCCAAAGCATGAGATGCAGAAAAACTAATATAAATTAAATATCCGAATTCGTTCGAATGCGGGAATTTTTATTCACGGTGCGGGATGGTGTGATACTGAGTTGAAGTGTGGGATGGTCCCGCGAAAGGTAGGCAGGTCTGTGGGCAAGGTATACATTTTATATGCTCGGACTTCTCATGTTCTACTGGTCTTAGAGAGCTGAAACTTTAACAGCTTCTCAAAGTATTCTCCATAAGCATTAATGCACGACTGCATCATCCTAAACCAAGAAACAAATGAATGGCTTCACTCCTCAGCAGGTACCCTCTCGATTACTTTGTTTGAACATTAAAAGTGCTCCTTCATTGTCACTGAACAACTTCCCTCTCATTTGATCTTTGACTGACAGGAATAAGAAAAAGTCATAAGGAGCTTTGACCGACAGGAATACAAAAAAAATCACAAGGAGCTAGGTCAGTAGTATACAAAAAGCTGGGTCTGGACCACTTTTTTGTTGGGAGCCTCCTACCCCCATACGTTTGGGCTATTCTCAGGGCTCAGGCCCAGACTCATACAGGTATTCTGGGTACTGGAATGACTTATGACGTGCAAAAACAGTTCTTATCCAATGTTGAAGATGTCATTTCATCTCCAGTAGACCTCCCCTCAGCGATATAATGCTACCAAGACGTCCTGCAAAATGCTGGCTCTGAGGTTAACTTTGTCTTCAGAATAGGTCTGTACATGGCCCTGAGTGACATGTTACTTTGTGTCAATCGTGTGGCAGGGTATAACAACTTAATTGTAATTGGCACAGATGACCAGACGCTGGGTCTCAACCACGGCCTTTATATGCTTACTGCTTCACCCAATGCCTCAGGAGTTATGGGGAAGGCTGGCCTGGTCAAACCGACCAGCAAGGCTGAGGACAAAAAAAAACACTTACCAAATTCATTCAGCAGAACAACTTGTGGTTTCTGATAACCATGAAAATGAAAAAATATCTATTAGGAAGCATCGCTGTAAGATTACTAGCATTTTGGTTTATTTGTTAGCCATTCATGGGCTGCAACAAACAGCAAACCCCCAACAGCAGTGACAAGAGCCCACAAGTTTTCACTGAGCCACTTAATAACTAGGAGACGATAGAGCCAATGATGCCTGGAAGAGCAGCTGCTGCCCTACCCGCCAAAATTGCCCAAATTTTCCTTAAGTTTTGTAAATGTTTTTTTACCTATTCTTTGAGTTGCCCCATATCGGATGGTTTTGGTGGAGGAGAAGTTCCCTGAGAGCCCCCACCTCCAATCAGGGCTAATACTAGCGTGCTGATCTCCATTCCAATTGCGGTGACAACAGACACGATTGTGATGCCTTGTTCGCGGAATAGGATACATATACGCTCAGCCAGCTTAGTGTCCTAATGAAGGATGCGGCCGATGGTGTCTCTAATGTGATTAATCTGAGAGTGGAACTCTTGTCTACTCGCTGAAGCAGTCTCAAGGCGTGAGGCTCTTTGGTCCTGCGGGTCACTCAGACGCTCGGTGATGCAACATCGAGTGAACTCATCAATACGCCCACGTTCAGCTTCATCCAGCTTGTGTTTCTCCATTTTGATGTGCTCATCTAGTTCTTTGAGCTTGGCAAGGTTGTTGATGAGTTCACCGCGGATAAACTGCGGAGCCTTGTCAAGACCTCTGAGTTCACATAAGTTGATAGGGGAGTCTCCGAACGTTTCGAGGGCCTTATTGATATCATCCTCGGTCAGACTGGTTTCCACCTTGCGAATGGAATGTGAGGCTTCATTTACAGTCTGTCCTAGGTCCTGAAGTTCAATAGCATTGCTCGCAGCAACTACCTCTCCCAATTCCTTGTTAATAGTTTAAGGACTGCAACAGCCTGAGCCGATAAATGTGATTTTCCCCTAATCCAATCTGAAAACCCCAGCTCCTCTTGAATTGCGTTTCCCCCACCTGGCTTGCCGCCTATATTGGTAAGTGAAATGGGCTGCTTTGTTCTTAAGTTTATGAGATTGATATCTGGGTAGTACTACTGGGCATCAACCTGGATTTTGATAAACTGGATTTTTGAATTATCCATTTCATAACAACTGGGTCTAAACTGGATTTTATCCATTTTCAGAGTGATTTTGATAAACTGGATTTTTGAATTAATTAATTCGTAATAACTGGGTCTAAACTGGATTTTATCCATTTCCTAGGCAGCAACTTGCTATCTAATTTCTGTTCTTGAATTGAATCTACCCTAGCACAGCGAGCCGCTTGGCAACCTTATAGATCTGAGTATAAAACACGACTGGTCTCGTTCGCCAGCTCGCCCGCTCAGTCGCAGTTTTGTGTCTGCCCCGCTTGTGGACGGCACGCACGCT
>JBCEWB010043832.1:0-14501 GCA_039654565.1 Peronia peronii | reverse complement strand
GCATCCCCCCCCCCCCTCCCCCCCCCTCCTCCCCTTTCACGCTGTTCCCAACCTTTTTTTTTCTCCAATTTCCTATGCCTCTCTCTCTTTTTCTGGGGTCTCTATTATAATATTCTTTTCTTTTCTGCTTCCTTTCATCTGTTTGACTTCTCCCTCTCTATCAATCGGTTCTTCTCCTCTAATTTTATTATTTCACACTCTCTTTCGACATTTTCTCCAAATTCTCTCTTTCATAACATTAATTCTAGCTGTAGTATTTCCGCGACGCCCAAAGTTAAGGACTGAAGAAGGAAGGTTAAAAAAAATGGGGGTGGGGGGCAGAAAAAGTAATTGATATTTCCGGTTGTGCAACTCTTCCTCTCTCTGTCTCTCTCTCTGTCTCTCTCTCTCTCTCTCTAAAATATTAATCCCAGCTGCAGTTTTTTTCCGCGAGATAGGGAATAAAGTGGGAAAGTTCAATAAACAAAACAAAACAAAAAAGGAGAGAGAGAAGGAACGAAAAAATAATTTGATATTCCCGCCTGTAGTATTTCCCTTTAGCCATAAATTTTAATGTTGAAATTGGGTACATTGAAAATTTGTACGGTGCTTTGCCAGTATCTCTGATTTCATGCATAAGTCGGCCCCCGCTGGCACTAATCAGATCGAGATAACCTCCACTAGGAGGTTGAACGACGTATTTCAGAACGTAATCAGGTAGATCTATCAGGAGGTAAAACTTAAATGTCATGGGCGAAAATCATGTAACACACTCCCAATCGTGTCGCGGCACTGCGTTAATGTGTGCCTGCACACATGTGTGAATCTACGATAGCAATAGCAGATATCTGCATGATCTTCTATCTTAGCATGTTATACGTATTATAGGATAACAAAAGGTCAGCTAAGGCAAACACACAAAAAAAAAAAAATTAGAGCAGAAGGTACATATTGGACTAACTACAATTACACTCAAAAAGTCTTTGATTGGACAGATGAGATTCTCCTGCCATTACCTTGTCACGACAAAAATCTGATTGATATTTTTTTCTATTGGGAGCGAGATATTGAAACAGAACTTTTAAGCCGTCGACAATTTGCACAGCTAGGGCCACAGAAGCAGAGCTGATAAGAACACGGAACTTCATGTAGCCTATAACATGTTTGCTATTGCTAGGTTAGAAAATTGGAGTGTCATCAAAAGAAGCCCCCCCCCCCTCCAAAATTTAGATCGCCAACAAGGAACTAACTCAATATACATAAAATACACAAAGGGCTGATATGGAAAATTTTAATATGGTGAAATTGCTGAAAATATTGAGTGCCAAATTTTCAAGCCCCAAAATGATGACGATGCTCAACATTAGCACTGCCATTAATCAACCAGATGCTAAAAAATGCGTGTAAAATAGGACAAGAAAGACCTTTCATTCCCTCTTGTACAAGGGATATCTATTATTAGTTAGTAGTAGTGCCAGTAAGGTAAGCTTACATTGTGTTCTCGCGCAAGCACCGTATAAGTGAAGAAATAGGTAGGAGTAAGGGGAATTGGCAGTGGATGGGACATACGCTGAGAAAACTGAAGGATAGCATCATCAGATAAGCCTCAGTGTGGAATAGGACATTAACAGCCAAGGGGCAGACCTAAGATCATCTAATGAATAAGGTGTCTGGACGATGATATGAAGAGAAGAGATAGCATATTGTCATAATCATCGGTAGATTCTCTGTCTTATTTCAAGGGACAAAATAATAATAATGATAATAATAAATCTTTCAAATGGACCATAATATGAATAATATTCAGTTGAGACAGTCAATTTGTTGTAAGATGTTGTGAAGCTGATTGATTCAAAATATGAGTCACGCAAGATGGTTTGATGCTATTTTTGAGCCAATGACTTTATTAAGTTCTTTGTTTTGAATTAAATTTGAGTAATGCAAATGATTACAGGGAACACGAAAACATCTCAATCTATGACTGATAGGGTATGAAATAAAATGGTGAATTTGTCTTGGCATTGGATTGACTGGAAGTCTCTGGTTCGTGATGATGAACAACAGCAATAACAACAGTAGCAAATTAATGACAAACTAAACCAAGAACACTGCCATTTCAGTACATGGCAATATTTATTGACCAAATGCTTTGCAAGTAAAAATTACATCTTTCAACAACTTGTGAACAAGTGGATACATCGATGATGCATATTTTTGTTTTATCAACATGTCCGTTTCCAAATTAAAATTTACAGTGAAGAGAATTTCTCTTCTGAAAACAAAAATAAAAATAAACAAATAAAAATAATAGAATAAAATAAAATCTGGCTTAAAGATTTTTCTTTCATAAGTTTAATGATTGAGAATAGTGCTGCACTGGGTTATTGATTTATGGCTAAAATAAGTATTGTAAAATAACTGGACTCTACCATTTAAAATATTCACATGTATTTCAAATTTGTCCCTTCAAAGACAAACAGATTATAGAATTCTGGTACGTGAGTATACAGGTTTGCACATAATACTTGATATATACAAGCATATAAAGCTGACAGAGATTATATAGTACAGCATCGCTATAGACAATACCATATCTTCTTTTGCATATAGCTGAATGGTTTTGAGCCTGATGCAGTCAAACATGAACCTTAACAATTTATCACACAGATAACAGTGACCATTTGATCAAACAGTTCAAATTTTGAACATGATATTCACATAATTATCAATCCTCTCCCATTTTACTTTAGCCTCTTTTGCCCACTATTAAAAAAACCCTCTACATTTCCATGCTTATGCTATTCATCAATCTCTTCATCACAGATATGACAACAATATTCAGACTGATGTTCCCTCTTCCTCTTCTGGGTTATCAGCTGCAATCTTCTGATCACAGTCCTCCTCAGGTTTGGACTCTCGTCTACCAAAGTGGTAGAGACGCCGGACAGCAGCTAGAAGTTGCTGATCTTTGCTGAGACTACCTTTCCTAGTCTCTTCACCAAGCAAAGTTGGGCCACCTGGGTCTCTCTGTCCACCGCCAGAGGCTCCTTGATCATCTTTGTCAGACTGTTCACATTCTGACCCAGGTTGTGGGTTAGTGTTAATTTCTTTCATCATGTCATTTGAACTCTGTGAAGAAGATGCTGCTTTTTGCATTTTAGGCATTGCCGTTTCTTGACTTGAAACTTCAGTCTCATTGCATTTTCCAGAATCTTCCATCGGTGGATCTGGGGCAACCTCTGGACAATCTTTAAACTCCTCATCCTCATCACTGCTGATGCTTAATGTATCATTATCACTATCATCACGATGGGCCATGTTATCCTTCATTAAACTATCACTACTTTGAATTCCAATATCAGAAAGAGCGTTTTTCTTTGCAGCCATTTCTCTCCTAGTATCATCCACACTGCCCAGTGCCTTCATTAGATCATCCCAAATATCATCGTCATTGTCCTCATCCACATGGGCATCTCTGGCATCATTCAGTGGACTGGGAACTTGCAAATAATCTTTACTGTAATCTGTAAGTACCAGTCCTGGAACCACATGTTCATCATGGGAAGATAGGGAAGATGGCAGCTCATGCCTCAGTGACTCATAACCTTTTCTTTCAGCAGCAGACAGCAAAGCTGGAACAACATTTCTGGGCTCATTATAAGATAATTCACTATCCATAACTTTTGCTGGCTTACTTGATGCATCAGTATTTTCTAGAGCTTCATCAGACCTTTTCTGCTCGTCATACGCATGAGCATCTTTATCGTAGCTTGGAATCTCCTTTGAGAAAATTTCAAGGGAATCAGGCATACCAAGTCCTGCATCAATGAGTTCAGAGAATTTGTCAGAGATGGCAGGATTTCCATTGTCATCTGTACATTTATTTGTTAGATCATTGGGATTGGACATGGTCGATGTTGGTGAAAGAAGTGGATCCTGAGAAAGTTCATCTGAGCTGAAATATTCTGATGAAGGACTCATTGTATCTATTACTCCAGACTTTGTTTGTTCCTTTTTTCCAATGGCAGGCTTATAAGCTTTGGGTTTGCTTAGCTTAGGTGCAATTCCAGATTCCAAAACATCGGCAGTGTCACTTTTGATCAGATCTAGAGGAGGAACTGTCTCAGTGATCAGGTCAGAGCCAGACATATCATCAGATCTCCTCTGTTCCAAATCTTGACTGGATGTCATCTCTGGCTGTATTGGGCAGAAGCTGTTGTAAGGGGGAAACATCTCCTTGGCCATGTCGGTTGACTGCTTGCTCTGTTGGCTGCTAGGTGGAGGCCGGAAGGCTCCACATTCACACAGTTCATAGAACACTGGAATTTACACAAACTTAAGATTTGACATGTACCACTTGAAATTTATAGAGGTATTGGATTAATCACATTGTTCACATGCCATTGCGATTCCACATACATTATATGTGGAAAAACTCTGGAATTTAACCCAAATGTGATGAAAGAGAAAATAAAGAAGTTTAGGCGAGATGTGATTAAATAAAAAGAACAAGGAATCACACAACTTCGAACAAAACACAGAGCACAGATTGTATGCACATACTTCAGAAGGGCAATCTTGTCAAATCTAAAATTTTAGAGATTCAAACCTGAATTCAGTAAATTTTATCAATTCCAAAGGCAAAGTAACCAATAGGAAGTGTTAGATTTGGCAAGCTTGCTTACTCATGACCTTGGTTTAAGGGTTAACAGATTTGCTAGCCTTGAACAGTAAGTCAATGGACGAATAGGGAAGGTGAGGGAGGAAAGTGGTGGCTCAAACAAATGCCACACTGAGTTATAATAGTTATATCTCTTTGTCTTGTACAAATTTTACAGGATCTTTGTCCCAAATTTCACAGTTGAAGGTGTATTCAGAGTGAAATTAACTGTCCCAGATTTACAAAAAGACATGGCCTTAGTACAAACATTTGATCAGCTTTAACCTCATGAATAGGAAACTACAGAGGAAATAATGAACTATAAGGATAAGGACTTGCGGATTTTAAAACAACCACTAGAACCCTGGGCAGTTCAGATAAACAGATAGTCAGTAACTAATAAAGTGAAAGTATGAGAAGATTTAGTTTAACAAAAGCAGTTTTTGTTGGGCATCTAGACTTACACCTCACAAGTTCAATATTAGTTGGTTGGGAAAAGAACCTGCACTTGCAGATAAAGAATTTGATAATGGCACACAAAGATCTCAGTCAAAACTCTGCCTATCCCTAATAGTACACAATGTGTTCCACAACAAAAGGTGTCATGAGTTTTGAGAGCAGGGATAAAGACAGAAAGTTTTAGCTGATGAAATTTGTTCTGTGCAAATGTATCGGTCTTATAGTCTGTATGGCACAAACTACTGTTGCTACAGATCACATAATGCAAAAAGAACTACAGCTAGACAATCATGCATCAGTCATCTCTGTTAATTTATGTCGTTTCTTTCCATGCAAACATCAAACACAGGGGACATCATCAACCGTCATATACTGTTGGTTATAAATGTTTACTATTCCAGAAGTTCTATGTAATCCTTGCTAGCCCACTAATCCTTTACCAGGTCTTCCTGAATTGAAAGAATGAATGTGACATATTTTAACCTGCCCTAAAATGAGCTTTACAAATGAAAGAAATCATCTCAAGTCTGGATTTAGCTATTGCAATGTTTGGTCGGTTAAAACAGAATCTTGACAGTTACAGCAATGTGGGAGTTTGGCTTTCACCCACAGGGAAAGGTCACTGAGCTCAACACATAAGATACAACAGAATGAATGAGCTAAGAGAGTGGATGTGACAGTTGAAATTTCTGCAGATGTTTTGTAATATATATGTGAACCAAATAATGAGACAAATTAAAGGTGGAAGGGATCCTGAGAGTCATTTTGGAAACTGCTGAGGTAGAAGGGGGAGGGGGAACAATGTTATAGCCATTATCATTGAATTCGGCATAGTCAGATTAGAGGAAAATAACTTTTAAAAAGTTCAAATGACTCGTGGTTGAATGGCAGTATCTGCTAACTTGAAAATTTTAATATTCAATATTGTGTAATTTGACTGTAAATAGGACTCCACATTTTACAATCGATTTGCTAAAAATTTTGCATACACACTTTTCAACTAAAGAAAAGAAAATCAGAACAGATTTTTGATAATTTGCTTGGGTCTTGACTCTTGTTTTTCATTTTTTTTTCACAAATTTTTAAAATAGGTATGAGAAAAGGTCACACATTATCTACAAATTTGACCCAAAAATCTCAATTTTCTCAAAAATTTGAAACGTTAACAAAATTTTCCGTCGGAACATTTTTTTTTTTATTGTTTTGTACTTATTCATGCCATATTGCAAGGCAATTGCAGCCCAAATAAAAAAGTAGATCGCTTATTTGTGCTGGAAAATCTCATTTTGAGAAAAACACATTTCAGTTTTTTTCCACAACAAAAATAGTCATAAGGAGCTTTGATTGGGCTTTTAACTTAAAAACATTTATTTCACATACTACAGTTTTCTCTATGACTTTTATGTCTTATTTTGCTTTTTCCTGGGCCTCTGCTCACATTTTTCCTCCATTTGTAGCTCCTCATCCCTGTCAGTAAATGCCTCCCAGAGTTGCTTCAGGGGAAGCGTATATATGGCTACCATGTATTTGTTGGTCAAAAGCAAGAGTGTCTTGACCCTTACTGTGATAGATTATTCACTTAGCATACTCTTAAACAGCAGAAATAGGACAAATTCTACTCTTACTAGACTGTGGAAATTTCATTTTTGAGGACCTGGTGAAAACTCTCACTGATCGTTGATGCATCAGTATCTCAGAGGGTCAGCCAGTGTTCTGGTGCAGGAGATCACAATCAGGTCTGATACGCACCATTTGCCTAAACCAGCAAAATATTGGTGAATGGTTACTGCATATAGAGTCCTGACTGAGCCAGGGGTCTATATACGTCTTTCAACCCTCTGGAGGCAGTTATCTCATCTAAGCAAGGGCCTGAATGGCAATACGCCAATCAGATTTTGAATAACCACCCTTTCAATTCCTTAGAATGAATATATTCTAATTTTTAATTTTCAGTAAGAGCAGAACTTCAAAGATAACACAGAAGTTGAAATCAAAATTTTCTTTGCAAAACTGATTTAAGACCTCCTCTCCCTACCCCTCTTACCTTTCCACTGCCAAAAATCTTTGTAGGTTCTTTCTTTAATCTTCTCTGTCTCAAATTCAAGTCACTTTCATTGGCTTCTACGATCTAAAGACTTACAGCCAAACAGTAACTGAACGTTTCTATTTTGGCCAGATAAAACTTGCAGTCGTTGAAGGTGAGATTTTGAAATAACTTTTCACAATTCAATGGTTATCATCCTCCGGCAGTAATTTAAGGGTTAGCAGAAAAAAGGAATGTGGAAGATGATTAAGTGTACACTTTGTTCTCTGATGATTTTGAACACTAAAGAAAAAACTGAGCCCAACGCTACAAAGAAAATAAATGAAAGGCCAAACTGTATTTTCAATTGTATGGACATATCTTTGAAATGTGCTGTTCAAGTTTTTGTGAACAGAAATTCCAGTTTCAAATGTTAGAGATACTAAAAACTATGAATTCCAGTGTTCTTATGCGTAAAAGTCAAGCAAAGAAATGTATTTTTGTATTAATAATTTCAGGTGGGAGAAATGGAAGAATGATAAAGACAGAAACCCCCACTCTCACATTCACATTGAGCCAAACATGACAACAGATTTAAAAAAAAAAAAAAAAAAAAGTTCAGAAAAGGAGGCAATTGAAAGAGCAATTGAAATGACAGAAATGTTTGGCTTCAGTTTTTATTAGTATCAATTTTTATTCAACACATATAGTCTGTTTTTGATACAGCATGAGCAGATCTGTAAGCTGAAGGGCACAGCCAAGAATAAAAAAAACAAAAATGTGGACAGATGTAGCTTGCATCATACCTTAGGTCACATAACATCCCCACTGAACAGTTTGAATTTGAAGGAAAGCCATAGGCGGTAAGTACAGGTAAGTACAGAATGTTACCCTCACACTACACAGATGAACATAGCCATCTTCTGCATGTCACAAGCATTTTTCTTAACATACATGTTCTTACAGATGCTAATCTATATGTCTCATATCAGTTTATAAATACATGTACATGTATATCCACTACATAATCATTCCAATGTAGCCTGTAACAACCTTTTGTTTCTTTTTTTTGTTTTTATTTTTCAAACAAACTGTTTCTATTTTTATGCCTTGAATTTAATGATCATGTATATGAAATTCTAAATTTCATCACACTAATCACAGCTGTGGAAACTGGTTCTCAGCATGCGTTTTGTCACCTGTGGCAACACAATAAATCACTTATCACTGGAACACGAGGGGAAGGGGAATTCCCCTCCTGCCGTATCCAATTCTCAAGACCACAGGGTGGTCTTACCATGATATCATATGTCTGGCCCATTATTCTAAGATTGTCTGTGAAATGAATATTTTTCTTTTTTTCTCTAGCACAGTTTTAGTTGATATATTATTATTATTTTTAATTGTTATATTTGGGTGTTTAACTCACTGAAGACTGAGCTTGTTTTGAGTTTGGATATACTGAAGACTGGCATTTTCAGACAAATTTCAAAAATTAATAAACACACTTTTCATAGTTCCAGATCAACCACTTTAACACATATGACAGTACTAAATCAACACAGTCTGATACAGAAAACAGAAATGGATTATGTCACATAGTTATTTTTTAATGATTTTTTTAAAATGGGTCAGATTTCGAGTTTCCCGAGAATTTGGGGAAAATATTGGAAAATGTAGATCTAGATCTAGCTGAGTTGTCCAATAGTCAGACAGCAACAGTTTCTACATCTCTGCCTGCTGTGCAGAAAAAAAGTTTCTCTAACTGTAGATCTAGAAGCATTAGATATAGACAAGGAAGATGCTGGTGCTTTGCCTTTACCCTTCTAAGTATACGCCCAGGATCAATTCAACTACTGTTTTCCTTCACTACTTTCACTTTGAGGTGACTTTCCTTGTTCTTCAAAAACTCAAAAAGTTACCAACTGACTTCCGCCAAACTTGGTATGAAACGAAACAAATGGCGATTCTACGGTAAGAGAAGGTTCCCAGTGCATTTGCAGGAAATGGGTCGGTGTGAAAAAATTATAAAGTTGATCCCGCATAGGGTGTGGGAAATGTCTCAATTGACCACCAGACAGAACTGCATATGTTGCAGGAAACGTCATCAGTGAGTTAAAGTACTTTATAATTCCCTTCAAAACACTATGCAAAATTTACGATAACAATCTCTTACTGTCAGAAACAAATAATCATTTTAGTTTAATAAAATTTCCTTGATCAGTTCTATACTGTTGAAAATTTTGTAACTGTTACCAGATTATAACGGAAGTTGTGATCAACTATTCATTCTAACTGCAGATTTTGTTCATTATGGTACTCACTTTATCTGTACAATTTCTGTATCAATGAAAAGTGTCATGCCTGTGGAGATTAATGCTTTCAAGAGAGAGCTAAGGAAACAAGATAACTCAAGCAAACATATGGCTGAACTTGTACTGAAATACACTGATGTTAATATTCCAAGAAACATTGAAGGCTGCCATTCTAAATTCATATGCCGCAAATATGCATATAGATGTCAATGTTCCATCTTTCTTTCATTCACATACTCTGTTCGTCAGTTTCTCTCTCTTTCCCTTTGTATTTATCTCTCTCTCATTCATAAAAATACTCCTATTTTGTGTCTCACTTTTATTTTGCCATCTCTCTCACTTTCCCTGTGTATTCTATTGATATGCTAATTGATGTAATATGTGAATGATCTCAGTATGAGCAATATCTATACTGTCTTCATGTTAGAACATCATGTAATGCAATTTTGTTCACGCAATTGCTTCATAATTCTGAAAATTATTACAGCAAGTTGTGTTCATTCAGTGCACAAGCCTTAGGCAGGCAGATCTCAGAGATCAGATATGTGTCTCATTATAAAGAGAATCATAGTATCTAAATGTCCGATCATGGTGAAACCAGATCTCTGACGGATTTTTTGAAACCACAATATAAAAGGTTAAGTGCTCTCCTTTCTTGTCTTTTGAAATGTAAAAATTTGTGCCATAAGTATGATAATTGGAGATAAAAAAAGATAAAACAAATCACAGAACTTAACACATTTTCTCCGTTTCAGAACTAGTGTTATCCTTTCTCTCACCAGAGATATATATGTATAAAAAATTACACCACGAAAAAATTTCAGACTTTTATCTCCATGTTCATATTTTGTTTTAATGTTTGCACTTATTGTTGTATTAAAATCTCGCAACTGCTATTAGCTCACGCTCCCTAGTGGGCTCATATAGAGCGTGACCTGACCTCTTAACCTCAGTTGAGCCACCAACACAGGTCAAACTAAAGGCATGCTGATGCACAACCATTATAGTCAATCTCTACAACAATCATTCATCTTGAACGACTGACAAAATGTTTAAATAAGAATTTATTAAGAGGGAGCAGTTATTAAGACTGGGATATCATTAGATGACTCATCATATTACATGTGCTACATGCAGTTGTGAAGTAGGCATGTTGCAATGACATTCATACACAGTAAATATTCATATTTTCAATATGTTCAGGACTACTACACGTATCTATCATTCCTTATAATCATAGGGAAGCAACTATATGCCAAGTTGAACTAATGACTCTTGGCACTTAAGACACTTCCTTTGGCATTCCAGAGATTCACACAATAACACAATGTAGTTAGAACTTCTTGACATTTCATTCCATGCTCATGATATCATCAGGCACTCACACAAAAAATACACAACTGAATAATGGCAGTCTCAACTTAAGACAAACAAAATCACATTTCAGAGTGATAGCTAACTGTTGTCTGGTCATTCAAACAACACATGACATGCAAACAAGGAGATGAACATTTCTTTCACTGAGTCAGTATCAAATGCATCTAAATCTAATGCGTTAAACAGTCATGTTTGCACTCAGCAAAGGCACTAAAGAGAAAATATTACATCAAAGAAAGGAAAAACAAACACTGTAAACAAAGGAATGGACATGCGAACACAGACATTAAAACATTCACAAATATGCAAACACAAATGTAGCTCTTATCTGCTGATCAGCTGACATTTATTTCAACAAATCTTTTAAAGAAACCAACACAAACAGACACAATGTAGTAATAGCAGTGGTAATAATATATAAAGTGATGAGTTAATATTGCAGACGACAATCTGATAGAATGGCCTCGTGACATATTACATATGAAGTAATGAGATAGCTCATTACGTAATGTTATGTTTCTATACTAACATGTGTGAACGTCATTGTTTTGGATAATAAATCTGTATGATCTTCTCTATGGGGTAGGTAGTTGAGTACAGTGAGTAGATTCAAATTTGTCGGGTAAAATGACACTGAAGTTTGCTAGAGACAGCAGGAAAAAGGGGGTGGGATACTGGGTGATGGTGATGGTGATGGTAAGATGGGAAAGAGTGTGCCTTTCACAATTTAATTTACCACAGGAAAGAAGATTAACATTTAAGATTAACAGATTTAACATGGGATTCATACTACCTATCAGAATTAAACAAGAAAATTATAAAGATATCTGTGTCATAGGTCTGCAGTGTGGCAACTTAACACAAATACAATTTTATCGCTTGAGTAAAAATGCATGATCACATATAAGCCGCAATTACACGGCTTGAACCAAAATCTACATACCTGAGTAATAAAGAGAGATGATGAGTAAAATGAATGTTCTATATATGCCACAGCCATACCAGCCTGCCCATTGCACAGTATGAAAATGCCTAGCTTGAATACCTTTAATTCTGTCACATTTTGATGCTGAAATATCTGGTATACTCCTACAGACTCAACTTTCCATTATCAAATTTTCCAGAATGTACAACTGTATCTATGCATTTCATTTCCCATCATAAGAATGTGTACAAAAAGTCAAGACTGATGAGTCAATGCATGCTTTGGGACCACAGCAATTAGTTACGGTTACGGTATATTTATACCTTTCAATCTTCTGCAACTGGTTATCTCGTTATAACAGCTGTTTTATTTTCAAACACTTTAATATGTCTGCATGCCTTAATAAGGGCATCATGCTTGACCATTTTGATTATGAGCAGATGACATTCTTTACACTACTTAGCCTTATTGCTCTCACAAGTGCTCTGTTTGCCACATATAAGTACATGTACAGCTGCAAATGGACTTGCTCTCAATCTTTATGTGGCCAGAAGTTTGGCCATATGGTAGCTGAAACCAGATTGTAATACAATGGCATAAAATGCCAAGTCTTTTCAAATAAAATTCTTGGACAGTTACTGTATCTGTTTCCTTGCCATATTTACTACTGCTGTACAACAATAAGTTATATGACAATGACTGATCCAGTCTAGTTTTAATTGTTCACTATAAAGTATGTTCCATAAACTAAAGAACAAGGCTAATTATCGCTATCACATGACAACTCACAACGATAAACAAATCACTACCATCACAATGTCATGACCACTGGAAGACACAGACCAGGTCCATTACAGGCATGCAGACAGAGGCAACACATATCAAGTTTCTATTATCTTAGCTCTTCTTCAAAACTTTTACGTTAAGCTCATGTAAGTGGTGGGTGACATTTTTGATTCTTTGTGTTCAACCTTATCTAAAATTACATTAAGTTTATAATGATAAAATTTTAAATCAAACTGAGTTGAAAAGAGAAATCATTGCCATTTCCAATAAAATGAATAAATAATAAAATGAATAAATAAATTCATGTATATTTTGTATGTATTGCAAAAGTAATAAATTTACATAAGCTGAGGCATGAAATTGTTATATATATATTAGCCTACTACAGTGTTGCTACGCAATATATATAATGAATAATGTTATGATACAAGTAACAATATTTCAATAATATTACACTGTAAAATACATGTGCAATCAAATATGCCAAAGTCACCTTGCAAGCACTCAAAACTACACTGGTATGAATACAAGTCATTCTCTTTCAAGATTATACACAAGGCTCCATTCTTCAAATTATCTCTTCCTCCTCTGTATATGTATCTACATTTACATTACAAATCATACATCCTGAACAAGGAGTCACAGATACCATAATGCTGTATAGTATCAATTTCACTACACACTATGGCAGCTGCTTTGCTTTGCGGTTGAACAAATGGAGTCCTAACTGATAGTGGAAGACCGTAAAAATAAATGCCGATAACAAAAACAAACAGATAGGCAAACAAAAATTCCAGTTGTGACCATGCAGAGCATGCAGTTGGAGGTCTTTTTATCTCCTCTGTTTTGGAATGATTAACATTTCACATTTATTTTTCTACTGTTTACTCATATGCATGGTAAGACTGATCTAGAAAACTACATGTAAATGTTAGTCATTCAGATTTCTTTTATGATCTAAAAGAGTGGTGTGTAAGTTTCTTATGGTCTTCACTGAGGCAGAAGCCACAGAGTAAATAACAGGAACATAAAGCTTTTCCATACAAACTTGTGACATAGTGCTATAACTCAAGCTGATATCTATTTCTTTTGATCATTATTAGGACATAATTCTCCATCACACTGAGACCCAGAGGCCTGAATCAGATCTGATTTCAACACAACCAAACCTATGAAAGAAAAAAAAAAGCCAGGTTGCACTATGGTTGCCTCTGACACTTATTCAGTACAGTCCATAATGGCGCAGAGATTATGCAAAAGTTGAATGGTGAATCAATGTCACCTGATATTATATAAAAAAAAACACAAAAAAAACAAAAAAAAACAACAACAGTGAACATTCACCTATCTGAACTTAAGAAAGTCATCTTTCATGACAAACAAAATTACACATCGAGTGACTTCATGACTAAGCACAGAAGACACACAAAAAGCAATCACATGCCAGCAAAATGAAGAAGTGTTTTAAACAGCTGTCATGTGTTGGCATATCACATTTATTGTCCTCTGCCCATTCATTGTTAGCCCATAGTTTCACATCACATTCTGAAAGCCTGCTAAGAAAAAGTTATACTATTTACACGATCATCATCAGTATCAATACAAATCCAAGTATAAAAACTTGCACATGACAAAATATGGGAGAGAGTTACATTGTAAATCCTTAAAGCGAAGAATGTGACATTACTTTCACTGGGATTAGTGATTACTTAGAGTATTCACAGTTTGAAGTTGTATGAATTAATGAGGCATGTGTAGAGAGCATCAACAGATTTATATCTATGGGAGAACAAATTAACTTGGTCTGGCTCTTTCTGCTTCAGTTCTAACAATGGCAACTTAAAGGGGTAGTGCACCATCATTTTGTTGTATCAAGGTTCTTTTTGTTTTTGCCTCAGATATGTTACGGTTATTGTAAACCCACTGACATACAAATTAGAAGCCGATGGCTTCTTAAATTTGAGATTTTAACAATTA
>JBCEWB010043800.1:0-14503 GCA_039654565.1 Peronia peronii | reverse complement strand
TTTGGTGTATTTGATTAGTTGCCGGTGGACAGTCGTCTTAATTTTAAGACATTCTTCGTAAAATGATGATGATGATGATGATGATAAATAGGTTAAAAAAAACTCACAGCGAAATATAAACACGTAGCCTTTTTCATTGTCTGATTTTTACATTACATTTTTTTTTTCATTCATTTGCCTTGCATCAATGGTTATGTTAACATGAGGACAAATGCACTAAGTTTTCGAACTCATATTTTTTTTCGGTTGCTGGAAATAGCAATGCTTACCGAGATTCACCTGTTCTGTTGTGGGTGTAGTGGAAGAAGAAGAGAGTGCAAACGGCAGCTGCAGTGTTTCAGGGGCTTCTTTCTTTCCTTATTTTTTGTGTTCATAAGCCTAAACATTGGTTTCCCAGAACAATCGAGATCGTTATCAATCGCACATCATTTTACCGGCGTTTTTATTTTCTCTTGTTTCAATTTCATTATTTAAAAAAAGAAATTGTTATAATTTTTTTTAAAGTTTCATATTATTTGAGACTTGTGGTTTGCACGTGTCGAATTTTATGTATCTCTGCCCATGAAGGTTGTACCACTAGCCGTATCGTGTCTTCAGCCGGCAGCATAAAAAGTACCGCTCTAAAAATAAACAGAATGAGGACAAGAAGGATGTAGCAGGAGATTACAATGAATGTGTATTTAAAAGAAAAACAAAAGTTATACACTGTGAATGATCTTTTTGACAATGTTGGTCTGTCTGATTGTTTTCAATGACTGGTGAACAAAAAGGCACAATAAAACTTGAAATAAAATAAAATAAATTTTACAAAAAAATTAAAGGACAATATCAACTTGCAACTTAAATAAACAAAAACAGCTGATGGCAGTGATCAGCAACAATAACAGACAATGCTGAAAACCGTCTCCCTTTTGACTTTTATTCCAGGATATTCGTAACTTAGGCTAACCTGGGGTTGCAAGCTGACATATTAGTGTTATCATATTGAAGATGGAAAATTCAGAGAAATTATCCTTGGGGATTTAAAAAAAAAAAAAAAGCAAAACAAAAACAAAAAATAACCCACCCCACCCCCTCAAAAAAAAATACATACACACACACACACACACACACACACACACACACACACAAAAAAAAACAACAACAACAACAACAAAACAAACAAACAAACAAACGAAAAAAAAAAAAAAGATCCTATGTAGTCAAAGCTTGACTCATCTGTTTGGAAAAGACCTGTATCCGATGTTTTATTAAGTACTAATTATTGTTAATATTATGATTATTATTATTTTGTTTGCTCCCTTTTTATATTTTTTCTCTCCACTGGCAAGCATAAATTGTAAGTCTGGGTTGAAAGCACACCTGGTTTTTCTATTTGTTTTGATCTGTCTTGGCCCCAGCGGTTACACAATATATCATATTCAGCCTGTTCTCAATCTGTTTTGTTTGTCTTTCGATAGCGATGTCACCGTTAATTGAGAGTGGGAGTCTTGTATGGTGTTTTATTTTATTATTATTATATTTTAATGCAGTTTTATTGTTATTGTAGTACATGTACATGTACTATCATTTCTTCGACTAATTCTGGCACAGCTGAGCTTTTTTATCGTTATTGTTGTTGTTAATACAAATAATATAAGCAGTCCATATTTTCTGCCCTGGTGCCATAGTATTGTAGCAGCAAGCACTGAGGTTAGCCGTCGTCTCCATAATGTCTTCTTTGTTCATTGTATTTGGACAGATAGTGGAAACCTGATCAAACGGAATAATTCTATCTTTGGCCAGTCTTTTACTATGTCTGCGGGATTGATCTTGAAGTCCATTGACTGTAAGTCAAGGAAGCACCCAGAGCTCTAATTATGTAGGATGAGTGCTAAATAAATGTGAATTGTTGCTGTTATTTTCTTAAATTTCAGCGTAACAGTGGATATAGATCTACATAAAGTAAGGCACACAAATCAGAAGTGAGACGATTTGCTCGATTACGTTATTCCAACCCTCGTTTGACGAATGTGGGTCAGATAAAGTGACGACTCTAACCTTCCATAGCCACAAATTAATAATTTGGATAAGATATTTTATATATGTAGATCCGCTGAGCCATTTCTTCACTACAGACGCAAGTACATGTACGTCATTCAAAGCAGTAAAATGACGGTTAAATATGTTTCTCGGAGTAATGTGGAGCTGGAGCCTATTAGTGTTACTCTGATATTTTCTCTGATATTTTTTTTCTTCATAATATTCTTTTGTGTGGTGATGTATCATACTTGCCACTCTGAGTTGGTAAGGGTTAATTGATATATGCATGCCATGTCTGTCTTTTCTCTGGGGAAGACGTTAATTCGACAGAATGCGACGGCGGTTCATCTGGGGAGAGCGCAGATTGTGGGAGAGAGAGGACGGGTGGGGAAGAGACATTGCTTGAAAATTAGATTGTAGATAAAACAGACGGTTCATCAGTTTGTAGTGATACACGTACTTTACATGCCTTTGACTTTTATAGTTTATAATGATAAGGTTCAGCGGCATAGTTACGTACCGGCAATAGTCCTTAACCGTCTAAGTCTCAAGATATCTTCTAAGAGTGTATGACAGAATAACACTACAGCTATGTTGAATATCCCTCCGCCCCTGTAGTGGAACAACTACATCGACGGAATATTGGCAGTAAGTTAAAAACTTTGTTCTATAGATGAATTTTTGAGAAAAATAACTCCGTGTTTTTGAGCTGTAGGCCTGTCATCAGTGATTGTAACATTTATTTTTTTTATTATTACGTAGCCTTTCAATCTTAAGCAAAAAGTATTATCTCGGCTTTAAGTGTCTTCCCTATTTTTTGGTGAGAAGAATTTTCGTGGATGAAAATTTGGAATTTGGAAATTGCCCGGATAGCAGTCTGTCCGCCTACTCTTCATCCGATTTTTAACTATCAGTGGTTCCTCAACACGCGTAACGTACACACGGATCCAAGGTTATCTAAGACGCCAAGGAACCGTTGAGCCACTGAAAAAAAACGCAGGTTCTAATCGTGAGTTTTTCGTCGAGTAGCTGACGCAGAACCACGTAGCACCTCAACACCATTTGTAACATTGGGTTATACAAAGGCATTTGCCCTTTGATGTGGGATAATCTTCCCTCTTCATCCCGCCTCCCCTGTTCCCCCGCCACTTCGCAACACTTTTCCCCCACATCCCTATTCTACATGATTCCTCAGTCTTGCTCCTTCTCCCAGAATCTGCATCTCCTCCTTTCCTTCAGCTGATTGAGTGTCCTTTCACCATATTTCATTTTGTCGCATGCCCTTACCTCTTCTAGACCTTCATCCTTATTCTCAGGTGGATTTGAAGGTGGACTTTCGTTTGAGGGGAGGAGGACAATAGAGTGTGTATAGGTGGAAATAAGGACGGTGAGACAGATGGGGTGACATGATATAAGGAATTAAATTTTGGCGGTGGGGTAGGGTGGCATCGGAGATGGGGGAGGAGGAGTTGGGGGGGGGGGGGGGAAACAAGACATGAGATTTAGGATGAGAGAATTAGGATGAAGGTCTGTCTTTCAACCATCTGATTTAATCCTCCCTTTCTCAAATGTCATTTCTTTTATCCCACCCCTCGTCTTTTTTCATCCCCATTTTCAACTTCATGTCATCTCCAAAGTCATTCAAAATATCTTCACCTTCACAATTTCCACCTTTATCCCTCCTCCTAATTTCTCTTCCCTTCCTCCATCTGAATAAATCCTAATCTCCTACCCCACAAGTGTCATTCTGTGTACGGCACCACAGAAGGTACGGCACCCCAGCTCTCCCTTTTTCTTATCTTCACATTCACATCCTTTCCTATCTCTCCCCCTTCCCTCCCCCCAAAAATGTCCCTCCCCCTCCCCCTGAATAAATCCTTATCTTACTCCCTCGAATTTCATTCTTAGGACCCCTTCCCCTATCTTCATCCGTATTCCCACCTTTATGTTCAACCCCCCCTCCCCCCGCAAAAGTCTCCATCTTCAGCCCCCTCCCCCCTCCCCAACCATATTCCTTCCTAGAGTTTTTCATACTCACTACTATCATGAACGTCTAATAGTTTTTTCCCAATCGTTCTGGCACTAGTTCCAACTTTAGCCTTCCACTACACACGACACAGCCGTGCCAAAGCGTCAGGGACGAGCGGGTTAGGGTTCGGGTTAGACTCGAGGTTCCGCCGCCGCCTGAGCTTGACAGTAATGAAGATGTCATCAGCAATCAGACTGGAAGAGAAACAAGCACACGGCTTAATTGGCCAGCCCTCGCGACCGCCTCCATTACTGGCAGCTTGCAGATAGGAGAAAGTGTGGAACTGTTGACGGGTGCCTTATGATGACACGGCAGGTCGTGGGGAACGGGAAGGAAAGAGGGGGAAGGGGAAGGGGGGAATGAGGATGGAAGTGACGTTGGAAAGAAGGTGCTGTGGAAGGGAGGAAGGGATGAAGAGAAGAAGGAAGAAATTGACGTACTTGTACTATGGAAGGAAAGAAGGTGGAAGAATGTATGAAGAGGTGAAGGAATCTTAGAAGGAAGGCAGAAAGATAGGAATGAGCGAGATCAGAATAGCATAGAAAAGAGAAATGAAGGAACGAATGGAGGAAAGGAAGAAGGAAAGAGAAGTGAATGGAGAACGTAAGATTATAAAGTTGTTAAAGTAAAGCCAAATGCAATTAATATCCTCGCCCTCTTCGCCATAATCATTATACTTGAATTACTATCATAATTTTACCAAAATATCGATTTATTCGTTGGGTTTATCAACTCGCTAATACTTCACTACATGTATATTATCCTAAAATGTCCTGTTTTTATTGGTGGATCAAACGGTTTCCTTGAAGGATCGTCATAAAGTGTAGATAAGAAAACATCCGATAGCCTAAAGTGCATCTTCGCTCGTATATAAGTTTATAAGTTATAACTCTGGAACCTAAACAGGCAAGAAGTTAACTGGGTAACACTTTAAAGCATTATGTCCTCTGTACTTATTGCATGTGCTGTGAATTTACTGTGCGTAAACAAAACCTGTTTCCTGTCACTTTCCGTCTTTAACTTATCCTCCTTCTCCTCCCCTTTCCCCCACCTTCCTACAGTTCAGCTCCCAAGCTGGAACTATAACGTGCGTTATTGTCGATGATAGCAGAATGGCAGTATAGGGCAATTAAAAGTCTATATTCCTTCCCCATTCACCGGACGGGATAATTGTTCCAATCTCGCATTAATTAGGAGCTGTGCGGTGTCGGGGTAAATTAATCGCCTCCCGGTGTACAATGACACCGGACGGCGTGTTTATTTTTCGTCGGTGATTACAGGCAGTGGTTTATGAGGGCGCTGACATCGAAGAGTTTTAGCACGGGCTGCGAAGTGTCAGACCCGGAAATAGAGCGTGATTTTGGCCACAGCGCGAAGTGGAGATTGGAAGGGGGGTGTGGAGTTAGGGGAGGGGAGGGAGTGTGGAGTTAGGGGGGGAGGGGGACTGGCGATGTTTGCAAGGTGCATGTCTGTGCTTGCAGGTGTTTGTTACAGAGTAAAATGAATAGATTTCTTGTTCTTTTTTTTTTTTTGGTGAATAAGAAGACACAGGGGATAGGGAAATATTATCGTAAGGCGGGAAAAGGAAGGGGAAAAAAAATGGAAAAGAAATAGGGTACATAGAGGATAAGCTTGTACCGTGTAGCTATTACTCCTATATCTCCATCAAGATAGAAGAAAAGAAAACAACAAACGAAGCACAAGCAAATTAATACTAATAATAATGATAATAATAAAAAGGAAATGCCAAGGTAAAAACTAAAGATTTATTTGAAATTTTAAAAAGTAAGATAAAAGAGAGAGAGATGAGAGTAAGAGAGAGAATGGAGAAAGATCTCCATCAAGATGTAACAAGAAAAAAGCCGAAAGGGCCAAAGATAAAGACTGTCTTGAAAAACAAATGAAAAGACAGGAAGAACGAGAGAGAGAGAGAGAGAGAGAGAGAGAGAGAAGAAAGAACAGTGAGCATCGGCTAAGACATGGGGAAAGAAGTACTGTAGGCCTAATAAAAAAAGTAGGTAGACATAAAGGTAGTAATTAAATTAGGGCCTAATACTAATAGCAAACTCGTTTGTCTCAATGAGCCATTTTGACCGTCAGCCAAAATACCTCAATATTGCTAGGTACAAGTGGTATGAAACAATGTAAATACTGTACAGAAGGAGAAACTCGTTTTGTGTTTTTTTCTTGTTACATGTATTTGGAACACGAATAACGAAAAATTCTGAGAAACTCACCCTCACTTCAGATTTTTTTTGTTCTTCTCTTTTCTTTTTTTTTTTTTTAATATTCTCATCGTGATATTTTCATATTTTGTCATTTCGGGTGTTTCATATGTCGGAAACAGAACTGATTTTTTCATTAAGCCTATTATGTAGCCTTTCAATCTTAAGAAAGTAAGACTATTTCGGCTTTATTAAATGGTTGTCTGTTTTTTCGGTGAGAAACATCTTTCGTGGGTAGAAATTTGGAATTTGAAAATTTTGCCCGGAAATATCGCGGCATTTTCGACTATTCTTCATCTGATTTGAAGCTGCCAAGGATTCTTTTACAAGCATTTCGGGACCTCCGAGACTGACTCGTCCCTAAAGCCAGACATCAGGCTTCTCTATGGAAGAAGCCAGAGGACCATTAAATCAATGAAATAAATGCGAATGCAGCTCTGATCTACAAATCTTTTCATCCCCCGACAGCCGATTCGAGATTCAAACCCGCGACCTTGTGAGCTTTTCGTCGAGTAGCAGAGTCTAATAAAACTGCTAATGCCCCTCTCCCCTTCCCACCTTAATCGTTTCATTTTTTTGGTTTTTAACAATGCTTGTGTAATTGGCAAAGCGACGTAACTTATCTGGCTGAAAAAATGTCTTATTTCTCTAAAGAGAATCGACAACGATGAAATTCCTAAACTAGAAAAGGGCTACCAGTATCACTTTTTTTTATATGGAGAAAGAAACAATAAAGACTACCAAGAAAGGCAGACAGAGAGAGAAAGAGAGAGAGAGAGAGAGAGATGAAGAGAAATGGAGACAGACTGGGAGAAAAAAAGAAAGATGTAAAACAACAACAACAAAAAACAAAAAACATAACAAAATAAAACAACAACAAACAACAAAACCCTCAACAACAACGATGCAAAGAAGAACTGAGACTACTGAGAGAAATTAAACAAAGGGAGAGATAGAAAGAGAGACAGGGAGACAGACAGAAAATGATAGAGGGACAAAGAGGAAAAGGAACAATGGTTAGAGAGATAAAGAGAGAGCGAGAAAGAAAAAAAATAAAAGGAGAAGAATTAATAATATAATCTAATGTAGAGGATCAAGTTTAGATACAGTATTTTGTTTAGTTCGGTTTTTATATCGTACATGTATATGTCATCTTTCAAACCCACAACCAGCAATGTCAGTTTTTCACAATGGAGCAGACACCAAACCACCTGACCATTGGCGACCTCTACTGCTCTCTTTCTCTCTCCCCACCCCCACCTCCTCCTTTCTACATTATCTGATTTCTCACAAGATCTCATGGAAGTGTGCCAGAGAAAGGACTACAGAACATATATACATGTACAGTACTGTCCTTGGAAAGACTAAGATAAAACAAAGGAATTTGTCAACATTGCCAGTACTCCTCAGCACATCTTGATCTATGCTTCATTGTTGCAATATGATATGAACTTGGCATACTGTAATACAGGTACTTTCGCATCATATTGTTGTATCGACCATGATGATAGTAAATGTGCGTGGCTGGTTTAATAAAATCTGTACGATCAATGGAGAATCACGATCTCTTATTGTACTTAAACCCATCAAACCAGACTGTGCTTGACAGGTCACAGCCAACAAAAAAAAGCTGGTAAAATGGAGGATTTCTCTGGCGAACGTGACAATATTTCAATGGATGCTTTACTGATAGTGCAACCAGTTGCTGTTATTGGCAGAGTACATAGAGTAATTTGGTGATGAACAAACGTAGACAATATGACATGAACCTCACAAATAAATGACATCGAAACCAATAAAAAACAACGACAACAACTTATGACATTATCAGTACAAATAATGACACTACAATGACAAAAAGCAACAAAAAGAACATGATGGAACAAATAATCAACCATAAAGTCTGTGGTTTTAAATAATCTCTGGAATTGTTTTCTTAATCTGCTTTAGTGATGAAAATGGTGAGCAGAAACTACAGGAAACAGAAATATAAAAAAATCACTAATATTTCATTATGAAAGAGAATCAACATAACAGAGATCATCAGATCACCAATCGATTTGAAAACAACAGTTAATCTGGTAAGGTGTGGACTATGTGATCAAGAGCTCCTAATAATTCTATTGTTTACTGCCATGACTCGAAAGTAGACAAATATTATAGCTGTGTTTCATCTGATGTTGTACATGTTGCATACTGTCCTGGTTGTGCATGTCTACAGGCATGTACTTTGATCTCCTGAAGTGAGAATTTGAGAGAAAACTGCATTATCATTGATATGTATAAAACACCTTGTTCCTTTCCCTCAGCTGAGAAATACTATCTGATTACTTACTTTTGTCTTCTTGTCATTCTTTTCTTGTTTCTTTTTTTTTTTTTTTCTTCTAAATGCCAGATCTGAATATAAAACATTTGACTGAGAATGGAGATAAAGGCACATGGAGATATAAATAATAGAATTATAGCTGTGATTAGACAAACAGATATTACATGAACATATCTACTGTTTCTACTTGATATTTCCACTCTGTGCCATTTACTGGGCCACAGAGTATTCACAACACATATAACATGACCAAGCATAAAATTTTGAAATATTTAGCTTGCTCATGAAATTACTTGTGTCTGTTTTATCATATATGATATACATGTACCTAATTCTGGCAGAGTAGAAATTATCCACTGCCATTTCAATTTTTTTTTTTTAATTTCAAGTTCTTAGTATGACTGCACTCTACACTTTGTTTTCTGCTGCAACAAACACACGATTTAATGATTGTTAAAGTGCAATGTTTGAATTTAAACTTTCCACTATATCCTCACAGGAGAATTATGATTTCTCAGCATTCAGGAAAACACTGAATGTAATTTTGACAGAACAATCAGAAGCCAGTGCAAAGCCTAAAAGTGTACACTGAACATGTACAAAGAAAGAGGCTGTTACTGTTAGCAAATACATGTATTCATATTGGACATACATGAATTTTAATGATTAGGCCTATATTTCTGTCATGCGGAAAAATACTTCCACTGGGGAAAGCTAAAATCACATTTCTTAATACTTCTACAAGCAAAATAAAAGAATCTGGCTACCAGGGTGCATCAGAATTTGCTTCAAGTGATCAATGGATCACCTATTTTGAATATGCCTTGAGATAAGCCCAAAACTGGAAAAAGAACATTATAGCTACATGTATATATATCTGTCAAAAAGCAATGCCTGTATAGTACAAGTATATCCACAGCAAATGAAACCTACATTTAAACAAAGAGGACGAACCTCTCAAACTGAACAGTATTCCATAATTTTCATATCAAGGAATGTTACTGTGGGAAGAAGGTGGGCTGGGAATTGGGGCAGATCCAAGAATTATGACAAGAACTAAAGACAAAAATGAAGCCAAATGACCACATCTAAGGGAAGAGAGATTTCAGCCAGGTCAGTACAGTACTTGACATTGCTCTCAGTCCAACTGATCATTCACTTCCTGTCATCGGGACTTGGTTTGGAGTGTTTCATAGCCAAATGATTGCTTGGACAGTTTTCTCCCTGTAGCTATAATACAATGGAATCACAGTGTGTGTGTGTGTGTGTGTCTGTGCGAACAAATTCGGCAAAGAGAGCCGAGTGTGGGTAGGTGTTTGTGTATTTTTCGCACAATGCAAGGCAAGTGAAGAAGGCCAAGCGTGGAACTATGTGATGTGCCACTTGGGGTGTGTGTATCAAGGCGGTTGTACTGACCAGGTGTGTGTCTGCAGGCTCATCAGTGCATGCAAAAAAAGGCGAGAGCCGAGTGTGGAACTGCTGTTTGGGTGTGTGTTTGTGTTTCCCCCCCCTCCCCCCAACGTAAGACAGGTGAAGAGAGTCAAGCATCTTCACGATAGGCTCACAGGCTACAATGTGTCGTAACAAGGCGTCTCTCACCCTCCCTGAATGACATTTTTTTTTTGTCTTCACAATTTACAACTGTTAGTCGGCCAGCGTGGGTCATTTGGAGTTGACTTTAAGCGGTGGCACCTCTGAAGGTGTTGACATTATCAGAAAATAGACCAATGAAATATAAAGGGAAAAAAACTGGACCGTCGGGACAGGTTGACTTTAACCGAGAATTGACTTTAAGCAAGTTGACTTCTTGCGGGTTCCACTGTAATTGTTTCATTTCATCTCTGCTAACATTTTGGAGCCTTATTTATTTATGTCTTTATCCTCGCAGTATTGTTCCGTTACATCTTATGGGATTCAACTGTGCTAGTGCAATAAACTCATAATTGTGCTGATGCGTCATTAAATCCCAGTACAAACAAACATCTTATGGGAACATCCTAATCAAGAATATTTGAATGATATATTGTACATACTCTTTTTAGATGATCGATGGCTGAATCCAAATTTACATACTGGTTGCAGGAGAGTTCATATACAATATTTGCTGATCCTACCTGTTACTCATATGTAGATGTATTGCTGTTGGATACTACAATAATGTGCCCAACACATTCAAAACTAGCCCTCAAACTGTCAGATGAAACCATTGGACTGCCAATGTTTCTACAATGCTGTATTATTCTTGTTCATAAATGATTACTCAGTCAGACTCAGACCTAAATGTCTAAAATGAAAGATTAAGGCCCAACATATGTGAGAGACCAGAATATTCCAAAGAGATTAAATGAAATTTGTGTCAGTTCGCTGGAAGAGCATTTTTGATTCACTCTTAGTTTAGACATCCTTATTTTCCAATACTTTTGTCCTCTTCATGTATTTCCATCAACAAGTCGTTGTGTTAACAGACAAAATTTCCAGCACACTGCGGACGGTGGGAAAGGCCTCCCATACTCTTGGCAAGCTGGTTACTGGAACACTGGTTCTGAGGAACAGAGAGGAATATTACATTTTATTACTAAAAAAAAAAACCCTGAAATTATTTGTTCTTGTTATTCATCTAAATCTGTTGTTGTTTGCTTTTCCTAAGCCTTTCAATCCTTAGAAAATAGGATTGTCTCAGCTTTCAGAAGTTGTCAATTTTTGCTGAGAAATTCCGTGGGTAGAAATTTGGAATTTCGAAATTTTGCCTGGACAGTGTCACTCAACCTACTCTTCCATCGATTTTGAACTGCCAAGGGTTCTTTAACGTGTGCAATGTACACACGGGACCTCCGCAATATATCTGCCCTTATCTGAGAAGGCTAGACATTGGGCTTTCCTTCCCAGAAGAAGCCAGGGGACTGTTGAGTCACTGAAAAAATGCAGGTCTTTCGAACTTCGTGTCCTTCCATCCCCCGATAAGAGGACCCCTGAGTCGTGCAGAACCCACAACCTCACCAACGTGAGTTGTTTTCACCCTCTGAAGCAGACGCCGAATCATAGAGCCCCTGGGCCCCCAAATCTATTGTTAGAATTGTTCACACAAAAAACAAATGTCACATGATTGGGTGAAATCAGTCTGATGTCAAAAGTTTTCATGTAGTGATTTGTTGGAAGTCAATGGCAAGGGAAATGAGTGCATATATAAGAGTTTCACAGAAGGTCATGGCCCTTTGTCCATAGTTTACAACATCACTTTCAACATCTTTAACATTGATATTTTCCTTTCTCCCCTTCACAGGAGGTTTTAATTTATCTTATTTTTATCTTTTGTTGAATTGTGAACATTTGAAATACAAAGACAACAAATTTTATAATCTCTTTAAAGTACTGAAAGTGATGATGTAAACAACGAACAAAAGACAGATACTTTCTTTTGGTGAAAAATCATTCAGCTACATGTCGTCAATGCCAGGATAATGACATTCAGAGTTAACTCATGTAATCCCATGGTCAGTGAAATCTGATTATCTCAATGAAACCCTCTCTGACATGTGACTCATTTCATCTGGTTGCACAACATATAATTACAGCACCTGTGACTCTTCCATCAATATTCAAATGTCAGAAAGTGAAACAATTATGAACTATGCATGTGCTGAGATTTCAATGTATCACAGCATGGCACAAACAAATTTAATTTAAATGATGGCATCTTGTGGTTCAGTAAGTCTCAAACCAAGAAATAAACAAATCAGAATGTCTGACAATAACAAATACCCAGTCAGTATAGTATAAACACAGACTATTTGTCACATGACAGAGTGAAGTTAATTAGCTGTTGAAAGATGCCTTCATTGATAAAATCAAATTTTACTGACCATGTATCACACGGCTAACTTTGAGTGTGAATATCCCAGCACAGAAGAGTAATCTTTTCATCACAGTGGGGGACACTCATTTGCCTTTCCACTAATACAAATAATTATTTATGTGAAGAATTTAACAAGAACTCATTTTAGCCATCATCTGACTGTTTATATCTAGAGGAGAAAAAAATATCCATATATAACAGCAGAGACTGGTTCCAAACAATCATATGCACTTACTTTTTGATTGCCATCCAGTTTTTGGCAACCATAACAAAAGCATCCGGCGCCCCTGCTAACATGGCTTCCATGTCCAGGAGCTGTGGAGGACAACCAGGCAACATGTAACAATCTATACAATTCAACTGCACAAACATCTTCAAAATACAGAAAAATAAAATTGTAATGGCACTATAAACTGTGAACACCAAGCTACTGAGTTGAAACCCTTTCCTGCTCGCAGGATTTCTGATTTCTAATGTACTCATTCTCATGATTTTCTCACAAATATTTATCTTCTACTGCCCAAGTATAGGCAGAGATCCTGTCACATTAAGTTCCCATACACCCAGTTCTGACATTTTGCCTATGCCACTGGACAGTTCATAGCAGTTCATGGAAGCAAATTGAACTTGATTTCATGAACCTCTATTTCTTTTTAATGAATACTCAGATTATGCGAGCATGTCAAAAGAGATGACAAAAATACAGGAGGCGTGGCAGTGATAAGGAATAAGACCAGAAGACTGAGATATCATGTGTAGATTTACTGTTTAAAATAAATTATGAATTTGATATTACCTTTTTCTCAACTGCTGTATTGGACAACAGTGGAAGAAATAATGATAAGAAGAGATATACTTGTTATTAATTTTCAAAAGTTGCTTCCTGGCATCCCATGTTCACACAGACAGACAAGGGCAGACAAATGTGGACAAACTAAGAGAAGTTGAGCACAAACCCTTCCATTTGGTATCTTCCCTGTTATCTGTCGACCCACAGACATCAGCAATCCTAAGGCCACAGAATAGGCAACAGCACTGGGTGGAAGAGAAAAGGATGTTAGTGATCATCTCCTTTGTATCTCTTTCTATCAGCTGTCTTTCCACTTTCGAAGTGATGATTAACTCTTTGCAATCCAATGGTGTGATATGACTCAATAAAACTTGACTGAATGTCAATCTGAACATATGAACATTTGTTGAGTTTATATAAAGAAATGACTATAAAATAGACTTTTGCCGATGACCAATATTCTTTTGAACTAATTGTCTCTCACTGCAAGGTTGCTGATGTTCAACATTGCTATAGCATTTTCTGTCATACTTTCATAGAGTGTCATGGGCCTTCAAAGGTTTGGTTAATTTTATACTACATGAATTACTGAATTCACACAGTTTTTGATGGAGTGGTAACAGTCAGTTCTATCATTGCCATCTTTTATCATATGTATTACTATGATAACATAGAACAAATCTAAATCTTAACCTACCTTGATCCTCTGGATAAAGGTATCAAGTTGTAAAAGTAGTATAAGATGGACAGAATGTGCGACAGTATGTTTTCTACATCCTGTGGATGAAAAGAGAAGATTCAATATTACTGCCAACTGGTAGATATTGTTAGGCAAAAAGCAGGCTTTCTTTACTGTCCAAATTGCAGCACAATTCTTGACTTAAACTGAATTCATATTATATTAAGCAAACTAAAACAAGTTTACTTTGGCACAAAAAGGAAGTTTCATGCTGGCTAACAATAATTCTTTTTCAATCTTTGTATAATGCCAGGAATTGTCTAGAAATGACAAACTCAATAAAAATTCATTTATATCAGATTACAATTTCAGCAGATTTAATTTGAAGTCGACTATTGTGAATGTTATACTATAATTTCAATGATGTTCTTATTGTATTCACCTCACATTGAAAAACAAGAATATAATATTATTCATGTGAGCTGGTGTGATCTTGAATGAATGTACTTGCTTAACCTTTGTACCCTTCACTATTATGTCGCAGAAGTTTGAATGTGCGATACACGGAAGCGGTGGCGC
>JBCEWB010043799.1:2679-31483 GCA_039654565.1 Peronia peronii | reverse complement strand
TCTATCTATCTATCTATCTATCTATCTATCTATCTATCTATCTATCTATCTATCTATCTATCTCTGTCTATCTGTCTGTCTGTCGATCAATCTATCTGCCTGCAGTGTACTGCCTATATCTGTCTGTCTGTTTTCTGTATGTCTGTTCTTCAGTTTGTTTTGTTATATATGTCCATGGCTTTAGATGGTAACAAATAATGTTCGCTGCAGGCCAGATCTTTTGTCACTAAACATATGCTCCACAGATATATGTATATACTTTATGCACATGTCTGTTTTTTAGGTTACCCGGCAGAACCTCTGTTTACACAGCATATGCCGTTATATTTAGCCAAAGACATTCCATTTGAAAGACCAATTATACATAATATTTTTGCATTATTCTTATCAGGCCCCTCCCACGGCGACTCGCTAATGGCCTGTTATTAATTGCGCATTCCTAAGGTACATGAATATCTTGGTTTTCTTGCACTCGGAGATATTTGGCTGCTACGCCAATCTCAGTGACGTACATTTTGAAAGCCCATTTTCTTTAATAATGTTTCGATTGCGTGCCGCTCTTTTGCCGTTTTTTAAAACTGTCGTCATGGGAGTGTCGTTTTTCGAATGCCCGTGCGTAAACGAAACCTACATGAGTATTGTGAGCGCCTAGGACACACCTAGTGTTGTCCCTAAGCCATACTGTGACCACAATAGCATCATCTTTCCGTATTGGTTTCAGCCAAATTGACCTCTTTCCACTTCAGTAGTGAAGACTGATGGCGCCATCAGCCAACTGGATTGGCAAACCCGCGAATGTATATATCTGATTCAGTCGTTGGCAATACGGAGAAAAGAGATCAGGGCAGCGTTTTATTTAAGACTTGTTATTTGACAGATTGTTTGGAAACTGCAGAGGCTGTCAGGTAGATTAACGTTTTAGGGACGAAAGCAAATGAGCTAAGATTTCGAACTCTTTATATTGGTTATTGTAAGTTAGAATAAGCACTGTTTTGTATAACTTCGACACTGCTGATTAATTTTAGCACTTTATATTGTCCCGTATCTAATACGGCATGGGTAAGTGGATGTTAATACAAATATGGTTTATTGTGCATCTTATGAAAAAAAAAGATATAAGTTCATCTATTTTGAAGATTTGCTGCCCAGCACAAACCAGTTTAGAAAGGTAACAAATACAATAATATTCACTGATGTTTTATATAGAACTATGGAGAAATGTTGTATATAGTATGTTAATATATAGGTATTAAATAATCGCTGCTTACTTGGCAGCCTGCAATAGTAGACATAACCCTTCTGACTGGTGCCTTGAACTTGAAAATTTCCCGTCGATTCCTTCGGCTTTCTGCTCGTAATTAGTCAGCGCTGTGGATAATGAGGGGAGACAGCAATTATCGGCATTATCGTGCGGTCGCGCATTCACTAGATACAAGGGTGTGGGTTGGGAGAGAAGGGAGGAGAGGGGGGAGGCAGCAGCGTCTACACTAACGTACACTGACAAAATGCAATTTTCACAACACTTGAATGAACTTTTTTTTTTTTTTTAAACCAATTACGTTATTTCCCTTTACGAAGCACATGTATGCGGTATATGAGAAGCATTGTAAAAAAAAAAAAGGACAAAATCAACTCTTGTTATTTGAAACAAGTGGGACAAAAAATAAATGAATAAATAAATAAAATAAAATAAAATAAATAAGGAAAGAAAAAAAATCACATTTTCATCTTGTGATGAATTATCAGAACTTTCTGTTACTTGTGTCCTCTCCCCAGTGCTTATGCAGGGTGTCCCAAAATAATGTATACACTTTTGAATCGTTGTCAGTTTAATGAAGCTTTTATCTTATTAAAGTTAATTTGCTATGCATGCTTTTTTTTTTTTTTTTTTTTGACATTTTATTCTCAGATTCTTTAAATGTGTATTCTTTGCTTTGTGTCAATCTTTTTTACAAGTCAAAATCAATAAACTGAATTGTTATAACGATTCAAAGAGTGTATACACATTATTTTGGGACACGCTGTATTACCCGGCAAAGGGAAGTAATTTGGCTGATTGGCAAAAAGGGTTCATTATTTTACCACATTTTCATATTGTACAACTTTCCACAATATTAAAAGAGAACATAATAGCATCACTTCGGTCTCTGAAAAGTCCATTTTGCTCACTATCTTGTGTGAGATCACAAAACAAAATCTCCATTTTCTCAAAACAGCGTTTTCTGAAGGAAAAGCGTTTTGTGTAAGTCTGTTGGTATATAATAATTATGCCAGAAGGTAACGAGCTGCCATTTCGCTGTGATGCAGGAGACTCCGTAGTGGACGGTTGCCTTGAACTTGGACTCACCCTTGTGACGTTGTCGTTTGGAAGAAATTGAGACTATATTTGGTTTTGTGCAGGGGATTAAGTTAATTAAAGCCACTGTCATATTGAAGGATACAGATTAGGCATTTCGGTATCTGCGATCGAGAAGCTGTAGTCTTAGTTTCAATCCTTACAGTAGTAGTATCTGGACCATTAATGAGAAATGAAAATATATATCGTGCTTAATCGCTTTTTTAAAATGTTTGTTATTTTATTATTATTATTATTTGTTTTGTTTATTGTATTTTTCAAATGTTGTGTACCCTGTCATGTTTATAGGGCTAGATCTAATCTTGTGTTACCTATTCTCTCATTGTCCTCTAAGGTGAGGAGTAAAACAAATAAAAAGTATGTCCTAGGTCTGGTCTTACCAAACACAGCGGATGTGATTAAAAACTCCAGGTGTCTCTAAACTTGAATGAATGTGATCGCTGAGTACCGTCAGCGCTGCCACTCCCAGACACAATCATGTGTGTTTCATTTCTCTCTTTTCTCTCTTCCTCTCTCACTCTAACTATGCCCCGTCCTCCTTTCCCTTATTAATTTCCCCATTCCTTCCGCCCACTCTCTTGTTGTCTTTCCCTCTCTCGCCCCCTTCCCACTTCTTGTCCGCCCCCCCCTCCCCCCCCCCAACCACCACAACCACCACCTTTCCCCCTCTCTCATTCTTTTTCTCCCTGTATGTCTAAAAGTGACTGACCTATTTTCATGTAAATTGTTTTGCACACTCGTATCGCCACCGCTTAATGGCTTAATGCCCGTGTGGTTCTAATTAGTAATGATATTATTTTTGTGGTCTTGGTGCTGTGACGCAGTATTGCGTAAAAGTCCAATCATGAAATGGTATATATTGCGCAAAACTAACCAGTGAGTCATGACGCTCTAGTCCAGGCAGAGCGATGGAAGATAATTATCCACTTCATTACAGTGCTGTATGTCACAATGATTTAGCGACAATTTTTTATTGTGCTCAATATGCTACACGAGTAAATAGTCGATGCAGGCGGGAGTTTAGCCCTTTGTTTGTGTAAACTTTGTTTATCATTCTACTTCATAGTTCCAAATAATGACAGACATTCGTTCCTTCAGTTGGGACCATTAAGGGAAAACTTTGTAAATGGAGGTTCATTTACTTGTTCAGACATTATAGTCTTATTGCTATAAAGATATTGTTCCATATAGATCTATGCTGAGAGACAATCCTTCGTTTGGAAAGGTTGGTGCTCGAAATTTTGGGAGATATCCCTGTAGGCGGAGTTTTATTGCTTTGTTTTATTGTTGTTTTTTTTTCCAAAAATCGTTCCACATATGGCAGAGGTCTATTCTTGCAAGCAAACGGCTTGAGGAGCCTTGGAAGAGAAACATTAGCGGACATATTATATAGATCTAAGAGGATAATGGAATAAGCTGCTGCGCAGTAAATGGTGTAACTGTTGTTACCACATAATATCACGCACGGCACCTGGCCCGGCTTTGCCTTAGAATAGATGCCTATAAATGTGTTCGTGCGATGGGGGAGGGCCGGGTGAGGTGGGAGAACGAAGTGGAAGATGAATGATGGCATTTCCCAAAGCCTTCATTTATTGTGTACCAAAATACATGTATTCGATACTTTAGTGTTATATTTGTTGATATTGTCGTTGTCACGTTTTTGCCACTGGATGTGTTGGAAGCAAGAAGGATGAAAGTTGGGGGGAGGGGGGGGGGGGGATTTGAGCGGAGGCTGAGTAGTAGCATTTTACCTAAGCTTTCACTCATTGTTTATTGAACTACATGTACTTCAGACGTGGGTATTATCTTTGTTTCTTGTTGCTGTCATGGTGTAAGTGTATTGGACACAAGGTGAAGTGGGACGTAGGATCAGAGGATGAACAATGGCAATCTACTGGAGTTTTCACTGATTTTGTGCGCCAAAAATACATATATTCCAAACATTTATTTTCATGATCATTTGGGTCGTTGTCACGGTTTCGTCATTAGGTGACTTGAAGAGAATGTGTGTGTGTGTGTGTGTGTGTGGGGGGGGGGTGATGAGGGTGAGAGATGGTATTTGACATAAGCTTTCATTTATTTTGTACCAAAATAGATCTTATGTATATCAGGCCTTAGGGTTATTTTTTTATTGATTGTAGTCACGGTGGTGAAGTTATTGCCCACTGTCTCTCAATGGTAGGCAAACTTATATCTAATACATCATTTTCTCCAGCGTCAGGGCTCAACTGATTATCTAAGAAATACAGTATACATACACATAATATGCAGATAGAGAGAGAAAGAGAAATATCACTTCTTATTTAACACAAAATTATAGTAACCAAATCATTGCGAGTCCAAAAATCATTGATAAAAAAAAAACAAAAAAACATTGATATCGAAAATAATAAGATAGGAGGATGAAATAAACAACAGTATCTTTTCGTATTTTCCCATACGACATAGTCTTAAATGACTAAAGTTTATCTAGCATGAAGTCCTTCCCTATTTTATTGAACTGAGAGAAATGTGCGGAGGGAGGAACAAAGTTATTGTATGGAATAAATTTGGAATATAGAGATGGTAGCCAGTCTGTCGTATGCTTTTGGTATTCCCATCATTTTCAGAGGAAATATAAACACCCATAAACGCCCGTGTAAAAGACATGGCAGTTTTTATTCAACCAGAGATAGTTTGCATCATAGACATAGTTATACCACTATGTCTGTGGTTTGCTTTGTTTCAGGTGCTGTATTGCTGCTGATTGGCGTGCCATTTTGTCCCACTCTCAAAATGCATAGTAGTGGCTATGGTAGAGTTGTAGTCGTGATAATAGTAGCAGTGATAGTGATCATTGTAACAGTTTGTTGATGTTGTTGATGTTGAAGTAGTAAGCAGCAGTGGTTGTAGTTGTTGTCTTTAATGTTGTTGTGGCTGAGGTTTTGTGGTTATTGCTCTGGTGGCCTTGTGAATGTACATTCAATATAATTACCGTGATACCCATTACGTGTTCGTCAGTAGCTCCCTGTGTGATTGAAATGAATATCTGGCGTCAAGCCTGTCAGTAGGGCAGTGTTGTGAACCGTATCATTACAGGGATGAAGGACGAGGTAAAAGGGTACCCTAAACGACAGTAGGAATATGTAGGCGGGAAAGTGGGCTGTGACACTGGTTTTCACTCTGCCGGAGCGCGGCACTCATTATTTTGTCGACTGACATAATCGGACATTGGAGGGATTTTTGTTTCTCCACGGATACTTGTTTGTCACTCGCGAAGAAACTATAGCTTTAAGCAACAACGAAAAAATTTAATGTTTCCGTTATCCATATTTCTTCTGATCATCTGTAGTCAGCGTTGTCTAGATTTCCCGAATTTGTAAGAGAATGTTTTTAGCGAAGGTTTTCTTTGTTATTATTTTTATTAAGAACATGACCATAGAAATAATCTGAACTGAAGAAACAATGGCGCACATCTTAAATTCCGGAGATTGACTGCGCGCGCATGCGTGTGTACGTGTGTGTGAGCGCGCGCACGCGTGTGTGTTTGTGTTTGCGTACGGACTGATCTTCATTGGTGGAGAAGTGAAAATCTGTAGCTCTACTGTTTTCACATTAACCCTCTATAGCAGCCCTAACTTTTGACACAAAATGAGAGCATGATAATAGTTCTTATAATCTGTCACTCTGAAATAGTCACGACAGGGGTGGATCTTTCGAGCCCCGGGGTATCGTTATGAGAATATCAGCCTCCCTGCTTACATCAGCTGAAGATTGGTCACTGTAAATTGAGGGGGGGGGGGGGTCTCTCTCTATAGAATCTACTCAGAATTTCTTAATCTTTATTCTTATTGTGTCTGTCTTTTTCCTCGTCATCTTTGTTTGCATTGAGTTTGTAGAGGATTGAGTTAATAATAATAAATATATGACAGAAATAAAAAAACAAGATACATGAAACTCAGCCATCAAATGGCCGAACGAATTATTTTGGTCAACAGCACGACATAAAATAGAAGAAAATTGTAGATACACAAACCATAGATCACTTAGTTGAGAATGGAGGAGCCAATTTTAAACTTCCTTTCCCCTCCCCTCGCCCCTCCTCTCTCCAACCAAGAGAGATTAAAGTTGTTTTGCATACGGGCTGCATAGCACTCTCCTCTGCTCGGTTCTCACCTCAAAATCTGTCAAGCTTTCTCTTTTTTGACCACTTATGTAAAGCAAGATATTGAAACGAAGGGTCGTAGCAATACAATTGTCAAGTTTATGAAACCTGATGTGAGGTACTGATTGCCAGTTATAAAACCCCATGTAAGTGTTGGAGAAAATCAGAAGTACCATTTCAGATTTACTGACTCTGATGCAATGTGTGTGAAAGTTGTGTAAATCATATGAAAGCAAGCATAACGAGGATGAATGTGAAGAACAATATGTGTGAAACTTATGTAATCTTGTACATGAAACCAAGTGTAGTGTTGACGATGATAAAAGATGTGGTGTGAGAAAAAAAACTATTTATGTAATGAATCAGAAATTGGTTAAAGGGTGTGTATGTGTGTATGGATGTGTGTGTGTGGAAGGGGGGGGGGGGGCGTTGAGGAGGGGTGATTGCTATTTTCTTGTTTTTTCTTGGGGGGGGGGGGCGTAAATCCCCTTTCTCTCTTCATACTATGAAACTGTCCTCTAACTTTCTCAGCAGTCTGGTTGTCTCTGTTTTCTTTGGCTTTCTTACTTTTGTGTCTTTCACTACCAGTCAGAATTACTGAATTTTTTCATCATTTTGTGGCTGAGTTCTCTTTCTTGTTTGTCCGTGATTTCTCAGGCAGTAATTTTCATTTCTGGTTACCTGAATCATGAAACTCAATTGGTTGTTGAATGATTTTTACATTATTTTCTTTTGGCAACAAATTCTTAGAATTTGGTTGAACAGAAACCGAATGCTAAATTAGCTTTTCTTGCAAAAAAGCCAATATGTTCTAAATTGACTGAAGAGGGATTATCAAGACAAATAGGGGCGATCCTGTTACCCTCTCTGCATGTTCTTCTCTTGCCACAGAAATGGTGAATACTTGCCCTTTGAGTAGAACAATTAGTGCTTTTTTTTTTTTTGCCTACAATTCTTTTTATTTTTTTCCAGGCCTACAGCAGTGTGATTTTTTTTCTTTGTCTTAGTTTTGTTTCTTCTGCCCACAGAGTCATCGCAGGCAATGGGAACAGTCCACCCCTCACATACAAACGATTCCAGTCCATTCTGTCCACCCTCGAACCCCCTCACCAGCCCTGCGAAAGCCTTACCTCTCAGATGGTTGCAGATGTCACCACCCCTATCACAGATGATCACGATGACCGATTTAGTGTTCCCTCTCTTGATGAATTAGGTAAGCCACTTTATATGGTTAGAAAACATCAAGATTTTTTTATGCCCTCATTTAATGAATGAGATAAGTCAGGTTAGGTTGCATTCCTTACACCTTTGAGATCCACTTACTCAACTTACACACTATTCATCAGACCAAAAATTCACCACGTGCAGATTTGATATGCTTTCTCTTGATGAACCAGATTAGTCAGGTTATATAGCATTCATTAACCAAAGATTTTGTACAATTATCAGATTGAGTATAACCCTAAAAGTGTTAGCAAATCTATTAGAATTCAGATTTCTATAACAAAAATTTGTGTTTTGGGGATGACAATTTCAGACTAGAGGCAATATTAAGCAAGTAGCTTGTAACTGTTTAGTGAATAATTCAAACACAAAGTATAATGTGACTAACTCTGTGCTATGTTTTTGGCACATCAAATAATCTGAATGTCCCTGCATCCAGCAATTATGGACAGATGATATCAGGCCCATGCATGTTTGTCAAACAAAATGTCAAATGACTGGGTCAGATAGGTTAGATATCAAAAAGGGCCTCACTGAGATAAGTGGATTTTGTAGACTATGTGATCATAGGTGTTACTTTGAAGTAAATACCTTGGCAAAGAAGTTGTAACTAAATGAGCCTCACACGATGAAATCAGGCACTCTTCAAACTGACGGGACCAGAGAAGTCACAGTTGTGTCAACAGCAAGTGACTTTTTACCACATGTTTTTCTCCCTAAAACCCTTTTCCATTTTAAAATTGCTTCAGAGTTAACTTCGTGAAATACTTTGAGTATATCCAAAAATTGTAATTAGTGGCCTATCCTTATAAGGATTAACAAAGAGTGATTGGCAGTTTTCTTGAGAAATTCAGCTGCAACAGCAGATCCATCCTTGTTGTCTTTTATTGCCAATATCTTGACTTCTACTCAAGGTATCATAAAGATCTTTTCACCAACATGAAATGAAAATCAGTAAGCTTTACACTGATACCAATAACTCAATATGCTGGAAAATTGACTATCTCATGATTTCATCGTGTCACATCTCAAATGACATTTTCACCAAAGTAAAGTATCATCCATTCTCCTTCCATTAACACTAGTAATAATTCATTACATAAACAAAGTTGACATCAGGCCTATTTCACTTGGTTGCAAGTTAAATGTATAAAAAGACCTCTTTGGTGGAATTAGAAAGCCCATGTTAATGCCATTGATTTGCACATTCAGGAATATTTTGGAATGGGCCATTTCTATGTTTCTATTTATTTATCTGCCACTTACGCAGGATCCATAAACAGTAATGAGCAATTTGTTCAAATGGAAGGAAAAAATCTCATTGAAGAAATCTGCAAAATTTCTTTTGCCTATTTGCTGTTTTTGTTCTTTTCCATGATTATTTACCTCAGTTATACTTAGTAAGGAAATGTGTATATGTATGTATGTGCATGCATGCATGTGTGAGTTGGAAGGTGGTGGGGGGGGGGGGGGTAGTTATACCAAAGAATGGATATAGTGGATGGGTGGATGAATCGATGGATGGATGGTTAAATAGACAGATAGATAAACACAGTGAGAGAGAGTAAGAGAGAAAGTGTGTGTGTGTTCATATGTGCATATATATGTGTTTTGTGTGCGAATGTTCATTTTATGTTGCGTGTGATTTTATGCCAAAGCTCAGTGGGATAAGACATTTTACATTGGTAAAAATGCTAAATTTGATACATTGTCATGTTCAAAATCAATCAGTGATATATATAGTTTCTTACCCAAAATACCGAAATACCTCAGTGTTTATTACAATCTAGTTTGCTCCTAACTGGGCTTCCTGCATTAATTTCTGTTCTCTTCCTTATTTGATATAGTGTATAGAGATTGATTTTCTCTCTTTGGAGAGAAAGGAATTAGTTTTTTTTTTCATATGTTGTTAGTGCTGGGCAATGTTTCACACGGAGAAGAAATATTTGTGTCTTAAAAATTAGGACAAAGAGAAAAATAAATACAGAGGGATCCAGGAATGAAAATGCAGACCTTAAAAGATCACTTAACAAAATTGTCAGAAAAAGGCAAGGGTATTTTTTTTTTTCGACCTACAAGCAGGAGAAAAAGGCTTTAAAAAAAATATAGAAACAGTGTGGACAAAGAGAGGGAAAGAAGAGCTGTGGAGGACAGAGAATAACTTAAGTTGATAGCTTGAACAATTCCACAATCAGACAGTCTACAACACTGAGCTGGTGAGGAGCACTGCATAGCAACAAAGAGAACTGCTGAGTGCCATGGTCACTGTTCCAGACCTGACACTTGGAGAGAGAGAGAGAAAGTGCCATACTTTATCCAGCGCTCACTTTGTTTCAGGGTTTGATACAGATTCACTCGGGCCAGCTCAGTTTCGTGGTGGAGAATCAGAAGCGTTGGCCAGGTTATACAGGCACTTAGAGAGGAAGGTAAGTCTCCAGTCTTCTTAGTAATGACATGCTCTTGATTTGTTGTCTTGAGAAATTCTCATATTGCCAAAAGAGCCATATTAATTTAAATAAGTTTTACAGATTTGATTGAAAGTAAATAAATGATTCAACACATGCTTTTTTTTTTCTTGTTGCTGTTTTGTTTGTTTTTACATAGAGCATAAGTGATGAGTAAATGGAAGCAAGTCTAGCTTTGATGTAAAGGCAAACAGTCATTTTCCTAATTATGGTTGAACCTGCAACTGCCCCTTTTTTTTAAGGATCAGAAATCCCATCCATGCCACACACTAATACATGAGAGAAAAATGTAGATCTTGCATCTTTCATCACAGGCATGGGTTGCCAGTTTTGAGAGGCCAAAGATGAGTCCACAGTCCTTATATCCCAGCGGTACAGGCCTCAGTCCCTATCTCAGATTTGGTTGTTTATCCCCACGCACGTTTTACTGGAAGCTCACAGAGTTATATAAAAAGGTAAAAGCTTTGGAAGCATTGTTTGTTTCTGAAGCATGCAGCTCACACACCTGTTGCTTTTTTTCCTCATTCTTTGTGTGAAAATTAGGAAAACAAAACATAAGCAACATTGTATTTTCTTTATTTCCATTATCTCTTACAAAGTAAATAGAATATCAAAAACACTGTAGCTTATAGGAGTTTTTGATCCACAACTGTTTTCATTTGAAGATGTGGGAGTTTTTGATTTAGTTAAAACCTGCATTCTTGTGATAGAGATGTCATATGATATTTGTTTCCTGACAGCATTTTGTTACGAAAGGCCTCAACAAGCGGATTAGTCCTTTTGAAAGCAAAAGTTTTCCTCTCATTTAGACTTAGTAAGACGTAAGTGATTACCAGAGAGAGACGCACAGGCAGTTTATATATTTGAATCTCTTCTTATCTTATGTTTTCAGGTGAAAAAGGGAGCAGATCCTCCATTGGCTTTGCATGGCCAGCTGTTATGGAGAGAGTTTTTTTACACAGTGGCTACCAACAACCCTAACTTTGATCGCATGGTGGGCAACTCTATTTGTGTTCAGATTCCCTGGGAACACAATCCAGAGGCCTTGGCCAAGTGGGCAGAGGTAAGAAAATCTTTGCAGTGCATGACAAATTTGAAGGGTTTGACTGGAGAATGAGATAAACCCAGTTTTCTGATTTTGAGAAAGACGTTTTTCTTTCTTTTTTTTTTTTTTTTGGTTTTACAAATAAACGTGTATTGCAAAATATATGAAACTCTAACGATTTGTTACTAATTGACATATAAAGCATTTACAAATTATTTATATCAGGTTGCATAACCCACACTAAGGTTCATCTCATATGCCTGTGTCATAAATTTAAAAAAGATGCTTTCCGCATTTTGTGTCTAGTCTTTCATACACATCCTTGTTCTTATTGATGAGAAGAGACATTATATTTGTGAGTGTGATGTTTTGTCTAGATATTTAATTGTTTTATTTTATTATTGTTGGTTGTTGCTGTTGTTGTTTTTTTTTGACTGCTCTGATTAAACTGATCAGACCAACATAAAAGATGGATTACATTTTTGTGGATTTTTTTTTTCATCACTGATGGACATATATGCCAATAATTCTACTTCTTATGAAAGCTCTTCCTTTCCTATCCCTGCCTTAGTCTTCACAGAGCTGAGACTTGTTTCAGCATTGAGACTGATGTTGAGATTTGCTTCATTTTTTTTTTTTACACCACCTCCTCACATATTTTTAGCCCACCTATCCCTCTTCCTATTTTATACATCACCCAACCAAGTGAAATGAGCGGGATGTCAAAGGGAGAGGCTTCATCATGAAAACAGATGTTATTTACCATGAGACCACAAGAGTTAACTTTGAACATGATTATCTCAGCATAAAGCAGCTGTAGCTAAGTAATTTTCTTTCACAAAAGTCAAGTAAAATCATTTCTTAGTCCACTGACTCTAATGACTCTATACCTGAAAAACCTGACATGGGACTCATTTCACCCAGTGAGGGAGCATTCCTTATGAGATATTTTGAGATTGGTCATATGGCCAAGGGATTGTTGCTCAAATGCTCATGTGTATACTTGCTTTGCACAAGACAGGCAATTCTCAACAAGTGATGAATATTCAGACCTGCCCACACACCATAAATAAAACAATGTGTGAGCAGTGATCCACTGGTTATGTGATCAACTTGAAATACCTCGTTGTCTTGTTCCATGACCCCAATGTTTCATTACATATAAAGCTTTCTCTTACAAATGTTCCAAGACCTGTCAAGTTCATTAGTCATCTTCTAATATTTTGGTGGGGTTAATCCTTTAAGTATAGCACGCCATTTTCCAAAAGATTTGACCAAGACCAGTTCTGTGACAAGATAGAGTTTATAACTAAATGGCAGTCAGTATAAGAAAGGAATACTGGTCCAATTCAAATGTGCCCTTTTATGGCATTTAAGGCATTTTTTTTTTTTTAACTCTAGCAAAGTTCATGGATATCAATAAGTTCCTGCACCAGGAGAGAAATGGATGTCAGAGCACATTGCCAATTTGCTGTGTCTATTTTGGGACTTGTTTACTGCAATTTAGAAGTAAAGAGAACACTCTGATCCAGTATCATCTAATATATTTTCCTGACAGAAAAAGTCCTGTGTTACCTAACCTTTATTTTTAGGGAAATTCTCACACTTACGCAATAATAGCAAAACAGATAACAAAATGACACATGAATCACTGAAATCAGCACAACAGGCCAAGGGAATGAGAAATGAAGATTGAACATCTCACAGAATAAGGTCATATGTAGATTATATTTTTAAGCCCATTGTCTAATGGTCGTAGGCTGTTGCCATTTATAACAGAAAATAACTGGGTCTAGGTATTTTTTTCTGTTTGAGTCTTGTCTCACATGTTAAATTGTGATAAAGCAACTTGAATTGAGAAATAAAGATACTTTTTCACCACTGGACACAGTATCGCATTGCGAGAATGAAGGGAGATTGAGATCATGACTACTACGATTTGGAGGTGTTTTTTTTTGGTTGTTTTTTATTAAATATATGTAATATGTAACAGCCGGCATATGGTAGATTGTTGGCACCTGACACAAATATCAGATTTTAGGTCTGAGCTGTTGTATAATGCCAGAATTAGGGATGTGCCACAGAAAGGTTATATTGTTATTTTTTCAGGTATATAGTTTATCTGAAGGTCTCTCATTTTAAGCTTTCATCAGTCTGCCTTAATACTGTGGGAATAGGCAAAAACACATTTATTTTTTTTAAATCAGGCCACTGTTAGATAGAATAGGAACTGTCAGAATGTCCGGATTTCTGTGATGACAATAATTTTCACATTTATGATATGGCTCTTTATGCTGTCAGGTAATATAATCGGCCCATCAGAATTAAATAAAATTTGAGTGTTCCAACTTGTCATGTATACATGTAATTCTTAATAGCAGAATGTTAATATGGTGACCAATGCATCAAATGCTGCAAAGTTTCGTAACTTCGCTCTTGTCAGGCCTTGTCAATTTAAGTTAATTTGTTGCTTTGCAGGGCATGACAGGTTATCCATGGATTGATGCAATCATGGTACAGCTGCGGAAAGAGGGCTGGATTCATCACTTGGCCAGGCATGCTGTGGCATGTTTTCTCACCAGGGGAGATCTGTGGATATCATGGGAAGAGGGAATGAAAGTATGTTTTCAAAGGAAATATTGTCATTTCTCGCTGTCATTAATCTTGTGGTTTCAAAAGGAATCTCTCTCCCCGTCTCATTTCTTTTGTTTGTGTTTTTGTTGTTTTTTTTTCTTGCTAATGACATGAAAGATGAGATTTCTATGTTTCTGTTTTTTGTTTTTTTTTTCATTCATGACAGGATAAAGAGAGCCATCCTAATGATAGAGTCTCGATGACATTCTTATAAATGTCGAAATATTTGTATATATCTGTTTCAGATATTGTTTACACTACAAATGCATTTCTTTGGTATTTCTAAGAATAAGTTTACATACCAGACAACTGATGGATGGATGGATGGATGTAAAGATGGACAGATGGATATAAAGACTTGCAGTGAAACATACATATTTGCTATCACTCCTGTTGGACTTCTTTCCAGAATGAACATTGATCAGTCATCTTAAGACTCATGGTCAGTGGATGCCTGCATTGTTATTCATGGTAACTCAGTATTGCACTATCCTTTATCAACCTTTCCAGGTATTTGACGAAATGTTGTTGGATGCAGATTGGAGCGTCAATGCTGGTATGTGGATGTGGTTGTCATGCTCAGCATTTTTCCAACAGTTTTTTCACTGTTACTGCCCAGTGGGCTTTGGGAAGAGAGCAGACCCCTCTGGAGATTTTGTACGGTATGTATGCATTCATTTCCAGGTGAATCCTGTTTAAACTGTGTTACCCTTATGTTAATGTTTTTTAAATATGACATTATTTCCATTGACACATAGAAAGGCTGGAAAACAGTGTTGCATTATTTATTTTCATTCAGAAATTTCAACTGAGAATGAACAAATGAAAATCAAATGAAATGAAAGAATAATGTGGTTCAAATAGATTGGAGTAATCGTCTTAAATCAAACTGCAGTCAAGCATACCTTTTTTGTTGTAGATCTAGTTCTTACTGGAACAGTGAAAGGAAACTGATAAGTGTAGAAATATGTGCTGTTGAGACATGTATGCTTTAATTATCCAACATTCTCATCAGTGATAGGACAAATGTTTTATTTACATTCCAGATATTAAGAGACCACTATCATAAATGACATGTGGATCTATTTGTTTTCAGATTTTGAGTCCTGTGATTTGAGACATTTCAACATTGTTCTAAATACAGAAATGATTCATTTTTTGCTTTTGGGGCATTTTCATCTTTTATTTTGAACTTGTCTCATTTCTTAAGAGGCTGTTGATTCCTTAATGCTTAAGTGTTGCACTGTTCTGCAGACATTACCTTCCAGTGTTAAAGGGCATTCCCACTCAGTACATATATGAACCTTGGACAGCACCAGAATCAGTGCAGAAGGCAGCCAAATGCATCATCGGCAAAGACTATCCTCTCCCTATGGTGCAGCACTCAGACGCTTCACGAATCAATCTGGAAAGAATGCGACAAGTGTACAAGAGGCTGGTGCTCAAATCTTCAGGTTGGTGGCATCCCTTTTTTCCTCCTTCTTTCTTTCAGAGCAAAAGCTAAGACAGGAGAAAGCAAATAGCTAAGCACAGTTGTGTGACAGCCAAGCACAGTTGTATGATATGAACTATGGCAAAGCAGGTGTGTTTATCAAAATATAGTGGTCTCCATCTAAGAACCCGGTCGTCAGGAGACAAAAAAAGCAGGTTCTTAGGCGGACGGATTCATAGATAGATTGAAAAGTTATGCAACCCCTCTGACCATAGATTATCTTCACCACTGTGATTATTTGATCATTACCATTATTTAAAGATTTATCTATGCGAATAAGTACAACCTTCTTTCCTGTGTTTGTGTTGTAATTAGATCTAATGATTCCTGATCCTTCAGAGTGTATAATTACATCAATAATGCCCAGTGTTTAAATGTCGAGTGAGTTTTCATTGTTGAATGAAAACGTGATACTGGTATTGCTGTGCTATATGGATAATCGCACGCTCCATGATTGACTCAAGTCATTACAGACCGACCGAACTAGCAAAACAACTGACCAGGAGGCTAAACTTACACCTCATGATTCACAAGCCAATCACAAGTGCTGTCCCATGTGTTGTCAAACCTAGAAATGCTTACGGATTGGTCCACAATGTGGCCTAATTATGCAGTCATACATCAGTCATCACTTCCACTTCTTTGTCTATCAGTCCCCTACCATGTCCCCATTTTATGCACATCTAGCACTGTGTCTTTCTCTCTAGTGGACAATATGATGTGAAATTACACCATATGTACTTGCGTGCCTTGGCCTGATGCAGGCTCTTAGGCAGATTTTCTGTTTGGGAGCAGGGTCTTTGAGGGGTAAATTACAGAGAAAAAATTCCGTTTCGCAGCAGACGGGTTCTCAAGTGGACCAGGCTCTTGGGTGGAGATCATGCTGTTTGCTTGATAATTGACTCAAAAAGTCATTCAGGCATATAATTTGAACCTGTGGTTTGTATAATTGTACCTGAAGCAAGGAAAGGGTTGGGTTTGTGCTGTATGCAAGATAAGAAATAATGGCAAATGCAATTACAAGCATATAACATTATCTCTATCCTAGAAACATTGAATTTTTATAAAACTGTGTTCTCTCTCTCGTGATGAAATGGATATTGCACATATATTTTTATGCTTCATGGAAAATTTACTTGAGACCTAATTATTCATATTACTGGCTTGTAAAAAAGAGTAAATGTAAATGTAAAAAAGAGCTAAATCATGAAAGAAATCAGAGTGTATTGTTCATGTCAGGTGGTGTTTCATGTCAGGTGGTGTCATTTACCAACACTTAGTGATTTATGAAATCAGCAGAGTAACCTATAAGTGTCATGATACTGTTAGCTTCAGATACGTATGCGTGATAGCTATCAGCAATCAAAATTTCTGCATGTTATTTTTAGTCCATTGAAATTTGTTTGATCTAAAATCAGAATGCAGATATGTTCGCAAACAGAAGTCCCCAGTATGGTTTCCATTTTTTAACATTATTGTAAACATTATATACAAGAACTTAATGAGGGCTCACATAGCGGACCTTTTCGATTGAGGTCTTATTGCTCAGTAGTTAAGCTTTTTATTGACTTATGGAAGACATTCAACAATACCCTAATAGAGTGTCCTAAACAATTCAGATTCCAGTAATGGAATAGGAAGAGCATTTTGTCTCTTGCATAAGTATGTTTGGCTATTTTGAGAAAAAAAGAATAAACAGTCCCATTTCACTGTTTGACATCAAACATGTTTTGTTTTAAATGATGCAAGCTTTTATTGAAATTCAACATTGCAGACAATGCTTTTAATAGCAATGACAAAAAAATTTCTTAGGCAGTTATCATATGAGCGTAATGATTTGATCTTTTTGATAACTGGGCATTCATTTTTATTCTTCTGTCCCACATTTTGACAAATGTCATGACAGAATACAGCTCATTGTTAAAGAGTTGGTTTTTGTAATTACTTTCACATAAAACAGTGATTCCTTCATTTTCAAGCATATTAAGTTGTTCTTCACTCAGTACATAATTAGTTCATGAAATAATCAAGAATATTTCTCCCTGTCATTTAATTCAATCATCTTTTTCCGTCATTAGATTTCTAATTATTAAAGGTACCAGCCAACATGTAACCCAGATATGATTATCTGACCCGACAAATTCTATTAAATGAATATAAATTATCAACGTGAATGGCTATTATTACAGTCCATTGTCTCACATTTTTAAGTTGTTCCATGAAATTTGTCCCAACTTTTACAAAATCAAACCTGTAGCAAATTCTCAATTATATTCATTCGCTACTGTCATATTTATAATGTTTAGTTAACACTAATCAAGAAAGTTCTACTCACGTCTTGATTTCCAAACCATTCCTTTTCAAATGTTCACGTGTTTAAAATACTCATTTTCAGCACCAGCGAATCAGCCATGTGTAACATAACTTTAGCATGCTTTTATATACAAAAAAATCTTCATTCAACATTTCAAAAACAAGACTGCTAGAAGATGTCTTCTATAATATTTTGAAACTTTTTTCTTCTTTTTAAAGATCCATTTGTTTTGGCAATCAATGAGTTAGCCCTAATTTGATATCAGTCTTTCAGTCATGAAAATGGATGAGTCATTCTTGAAACAAGCCTGCAGAGAGAGATTTTTTTTTTTTTTTTTTTTTGGGAACGTCTTTAAGCTTATTCATTCCCTATATATTTTATATTTCCACAAGCTTGCAGTCCTATATTTGAATGCTGCATGGTTACTGTATCTGATGACTTCACTTAGAATTATCTTTTTTTTTCTGCCTAAAAATTATAAACAAGACACCAGTGTTCTAAAATAATATTTCATTTTTTCTCATCTGTCTGTCTGGAAATTGCCCTAGATCAGTTGACTTGTCCCATTTTTACTATTTTTGAGGAAATGCCAAAGAAAGAATGCCATGACATTTTCAGCATGTATTTTAAGTTCTACATTTTCACAACTGAAAGATCTTCGAAAGTGAAATTTTACATTTCGTGTATGAAGGAAAAATTGTTTCTAACTCTGACAGAAGTGCATGCATTTTGCTGCTTTGCATCAGTTTTACTTATTTTTTTTTGCCTTACATCCTCAGTTATTACAACAATTAAAATTTCTCTGATTGACATTTATTCAAGTGTGATAAAGCATAATGAAAGCAGCAGAATAAAACCAGTGTATTACTTAAACTGAAGCCCTCTTCATAAAATACCTTGATTGTGTCCAGTATACTTACAGATGTTGACACACGGTGACTGATTAAATGCAAATGCTTTTATAGAATTATATTTGATATTTACTTCCAGTATTCTGTGGACATTTCAAAATGAACAGAGGGCATAACCACAATTTATAAAATATTCATCACATTAGGAAGATAACATTTCTGTAATGATATTTAATACAATGACTGATATAATCCTTTTTTTTTCATAATTCAGCAAGCAAACGGATCTTTTTGGACCTTCCTAAAATTCCCAAAGGTAAGTGAAGATTTCATGTTTGTGTTCGAATATTTTCTTATTCATCAATTTTCTGTTTCACCATAGCTGAACACAATTATAGGCCATTAACAAAGAAGGAGTAAATGTTGATAATGTGCATTGAAAAAACTGAATTAAACAGCAAAAAATAGGGTATCTCAAGGGGATATGTCCAGGCTAAACCTCATCATGGATAGCAAGAATAGATTCAGAGGAGGGTTATGCTTGTAGCAAGAATGACGACCTAATCCACATCTGTGAACATGAAAGAAAGCTCAAAACACTGATTGTTTATACTCACATGGCCTATAGACATACTTTAAATCTAGTACAGTTTGTGCACGAAACACTTTATAATTATTTTCTGTTGAAAGTATTCCAAATGGTGCTTCTATTTGTCCATGATTTTGTATGCTTTTATCTGCTTTCTCATCTTGCCTTGGGTTCAATCTCTCAGGACATTTTGTCTTTTTCTGTTCATAGGAAAATTCTCATGAAAAGCCTTCCTTGCATGATAAAATATTTCCATATTTCTGTTTTCAGTGAGCATGTTTCTGAGCAAGGCAAAAATGTTCCTGAGTAGTTCATCTGATGAGGAGATCAACCAGAAGCAGAGGAGGAGAAAACCAGTTGATGAATAGATCAGCATAGATTGGATGAGTCGAGGAACAACAGGCTGTAGATCTGGCTCTTGCCATACTCAGAAATAACCAATGTTCGTGGAAGATATGAAAAGTTCATTCTTTGACTCAGTTCGCATAAAAAACCTGCTGTAGTGGAATGCTCTGTGTATTGTAAAAGCAGGAGGCATTCTGACAGCCCTTGAAAACACGAAATTAGTCATCCTGAATTCCCAGCAGGTTCTGTGATAGAGATTTTGTAATGTACCATGGAAGGATATCAGGTTTAGAGTGACTCAATCTACAACTGTGCTAATGTCCATTTTCAGTCATCATGGCTTCGAGATAACCTCCACTAGGAGGTTGAAAGACGTATTATAGAACGTAACATCATGGCGGCCTTCTTTTTGGGTTTGCTCTGTGGTGACAGCACAGTCACAATGGCATTTTTTTTAGGACAAATAAAGTTTATCTTGTCATATCTTAGTCTTGTCAATGTTGAACTGCACAAGGTATTTGTGTAAGTGAGATGAGGCAATACAGTGAAACGCCTCCCAAGTGAGGAGCTTTCTCTCTTCAGCCGTTTATTGTTCCCTGTGACAGGAATGAGTCCAAACCATGTATTCTTCTGTCTTTTCCTTTTATGAACATAAATTTTGTTGAGGCACTTGCTACTGCCAAGAAAACAGAATTGTTTCATGGTATGATTCACCTTGAAGCCCTTTATCACATAAATCCAAATCTGCATTGACATTGGCATTGCAATACCAAGGCTTTTCATGCTACATAGCATAGCAGTGTGGCATGTCTAAGGTTGACTATCTACTGTTCGGTTGGTCGGACAATTAAATGAAATACCTTTCCTGGTACTCTTTCAGCATTGGAGCCTATAATTCTGTCTATAAAATCTCTGAGGAATAACATGACTGCTTAATCTTAATGACTGACTCATGTTACAGGGGTTTATACGCTGCCAAATATCCAGTCTGTATCATTTACCACTTGATTGTATGTAAGATTTTTGTTTTGCCTCTATCAACACCATACCAAAATCTTATAGTATTCTCTTTCTGCCCTTATTTAGTAGTGACAGTAATGTGAAATTGTGAACATATAAATGACCACCAGATTTAAAAAAAATTTTTTTTGTGATAGTATCCGTCATTTCAGCTTTGCTGTGAGTGCCTCAGAATACATTATCTTTCTTCATTAATATTATTTTATCTTCATACTGATAACTACTGCTGAGGGAAAAAAAAGATATTATGAGCTTTGACAGAAATGAAGAGAAAAACCTAGGTATCCTAATGTTCTTTCCCATGCTCCACAAATTGTCTCTTTCAGCATTTTGTCACCTCAGTTACAAAAGATTTAGCCAACAAAATGAAACCTGAGAAATTTGATCCTGTAATTCAGGTTTTTCAATTTGTGTTCAACTATACAAATTTCTAGTTTTTTACAGTTGTGTCTTTAAAAGACAAAGACTTATTGTATAATGTACAGATAAATTGAAAAGCGCACTTTTTCATCTGCTTCTGCCTTTTTTTCAAATAAACCTTTTGACTCTAAGGTGGTTATTTATGTAAAGCACTCATAAAATTAGAACTTGAAAAAAAAAATGAGAGGACAAATCCAAGGAAGTTTTCCATTCAAAGAACAATCTTCATATTTGTTTTTTATATAAGGGAAGTTTACCTGGTGTACATCTTTATTTGATCTAATGCACATTCATCTCTGTGTAACCGGTTCAGTTTCTCATAAAAATGAGCTCCAATTCTGATAGAAAGTTATCATGTCTAGTAGTCTTTCGTTATAGATGTATCATTCAGCTTTTACTCACAGGAATTCTAGCAGCTATTAAAGGGAATGTTGTTCTCAAGATGGACACTGGTCATGATTGGTCAATGTCAGATTTCAGTATAGATTCCTTGTTAGATTGGATTTGTTCTGAATCATTATTCCTGGTCATTTTATGTTACCTTATCAGAGAAATGCTCATGTGAAATTCAGTACATATTGAGATGCTTGAAGTCCATGGTAGCCATTGCAATTCTGCTTCACTCTCCCATGTACACAAAGCTCATACATGCATTTAATTAATGCGGCAGATCAAGAGAAAGCAAATTACCAATGTATGCCATCCACAATTTCCAAGGTCATTGAATCATCTGTACCTGTCATCATCATAAAAATAGACTTAAAGGCAGCAAGCATTAGACATTAGACCCACTTTTTAAAAAGTGTCATACTGTTGGGGAAGGAAAGCACTAACATTGGAATTACTCCAAAAATTACTCAAATATTAATTTTAATATCTTGTAATTCAGTCGGATAAGGATTAGATTATGAATTAATGATGGGTAATAATTAATAATAGCTTCATGACAATAAATTTAATAACCTCACACTAATTCACAGAAAGTGATTCTTGTGAACAGTCCATTTAAATATCATAATTATTTATTTCAATGCTGTACATCGTGAATTCACTACAAAAAGAAAATATTCTCAAACTGTTATTGGGAAGTATAGCGTATCATTAGTCATACACATGAGGGTCACATTGGACTGGAAGTTGATCATCAAAACAGTACAGATTTCAAATCAGAAATGTGAAAAGTGTTTTAGCCTAGAAGTGTCAAGGGGCCAGTCTGGTCAAAGACTTGCCCATTATACTCTGATTATGAGTCCTTCTTCAAATAGCCTGCAGTAAGAAAGCTTATATTGCCTTCAGGCTTAGCTTTCATTTCTGGAGCAATGAGTAGATATCACTAGTGAAAGTTTAGTACTCAAGCAGTGGTTTCTAATGACATTTTAAATATAAAATATTAATATTGCTGCAACTAACATATGCCTACATCATACATCAGAAGCCAAGATGCAAGTCTGTATTGTGGCACACACCATGAAAATACTTGATTTCATGTCAAGGTAGAACTATATGATGAACAACGTACATGATAAATTAAAACATTCATACTCACACTTCAATATTGAAAATGGCCAGAAAAATGTCAGTTTTCTAGATCAGAGTTTATTATGAGTTAATTATAGCAGACCAAGAGCCTCATGAAGTGAATAGTCCCTAAATAAACTTTTGGTTTTCTTTCTTTGGCTGTTAGAGATACCATCACAAGCATGGATCTCCTATGTACTACTGATAGTATAAGAGTAAGGAAGACCTTTACAATCAACAATAAGTGAAATTTGTCAAATCAGTCACATATAAAACACATCATAAGCTATTTGTTATAACATGGAGATGCCTCCTCCTTGTATTGAACATATTGGGTCTATTATGGTTTGAAAAAAAACTTGAGGTCATGAAGGGGTTAAAGCAGATCATTCACTATATCAGGCTGGAAAATATTTTCATATCATAAGCCACAATTTAATATAAACTTTTAAAACTGTGAAAATATAATGGTGACGTGTTGAGATACAATTTGCTTTATAATGTTATGTAAATTTTTGTGAAATAATTAGATACTATTCCATTGCAAATAAATACTGAAAACTTTGTATGTGTGATAATGTTTGATTTGAAAGATGAAAGAATATATTTTAGCACGAGTTTATATTTGGATGTTGAAACAAACACATATGGTTTTACAATATATTACAATATTACATTATTAGACATTAGTACGATTAGATTTATGAAAAACTTATTCATTTTAACTTAGCAGTGTGATTATTTACTCTCCAAACATATGTTTTGTCTACATGCATCTTAAAGATGAATGCAGTATGTTATCATAAGGCCTTTACTCTCTAATTAGATCAAGAGGATTAATATACATACACAGACACACACATCCTCACACATTCATTTCCCCCCTCCCCCCCCCCTTCATTAATTTCAGTAATCTAAAATGTGCAACCCACTCTCTAATATTATAGAGCTAAGTTATGATTCCCATCCTCAATCTGTCTGTCTTATAAGTAGTAGAAGGCCGGTATTGATTTTCTTTACACCCATTCTCCCTTTGTACTTGTTACCAAACTGGCATCATGTACATGTAAAGCAAAACAGATGGGGTTTTTTTTTTTTATAACATTTAGTGCATTCTCAGACACATGCCGTATTCTGTTTCATGTTTCGCATTTAATAACCTTGTTATCATGTTCTTTGCAGTTGATTGTAATATGTAAATGTACACGTGTAAAATGTCTGATCCAGACATACATAATTAAGTTTCTATAACATACATGTATGTGCTGTAACATTGTTGAGGTAGCTTGTATTTACAAGAAAATGTAATAGTAATAGTATATGGTGAGTTGCCAAAACTGGGTTATTCGCATAATGCATCTCGATACTTCTTCAATTCTGAATCCCTTGTGAAACAATGATAACAATGTCTCCATGCTTTTGATAAGAGAACGATAGATCTGACCAGCGATGTGCCATTTCTGTGAACAAAGAAGCAGCATCACAGAAAAATGGGAGAACGTGACAATGCAATGTATGTTCAGAGATCAAAATTACTGAATAGACAAAGAAACTCTATAGAATAGTACAAATGAGATTATCATTATAGACCAATATCATTATGTTAGTTATAGAGCAGAATGTATTTCAATGCAAGTTGTGAAGGACAAAGCAAAATTTTTAATCACACTAAATAGCATTATGTCATAATTAATCATGTAGTTCATAATTAATCATGTAATTCACTCTGTGATATGAGCATCCGTTGCTTTCTTAATATCTATTTGTTTCTGGTTTCATTTCCTTGTGTTTGAATTGTAAACTTATACGTTGAAGACATGAAGTAGAACTCAAATGTGAATAGAATTTAATGAGGTAGTTTGAGGCCAGTCATATGACCAAGGGATTTTTGCTTACATGCTGATTTGTGTACTTCCTTTGCACATGGGGGACAGCTCGTGACAGACAGTGAGCATTCAGACTTATCTACAACATATAGACAAACTCATGTATGAGCGATGATCCCTTAGTGAGATGAATAACCTTGAAATATTTCATTGTTTTTCTCCTCAACTTGTATCAGGTCAGATGTTTAATAGTATGATTTTTGTGCACATCATTCTCATCTTTAAGAACAGTTCTTGTACTCTGAAGCGGTATTGTCTTTTTTTTGTTGTTGTTTTTTTAATGTATGAAGTTCAACATACCTTTTGCTTTTAGAAAAGAATCTTATATCCCGCCAACGTATGAGATATAATATAGGCAATGGCACCAAATAATGTAAATCAATTACTTTCCTTTTCTTTGTCTCCTTTTTTTTTTTTTCAGCGACTAGCCATCCTTGCCCCAAACCAATCAAAAAGATTCTGTGTACATGTTCAACAGAAACTTGACCACTATTCATTGTGCCATTGGATCAAATGAGTAGGATGTCCAAAGGGACTTTCAGTGAGAAAACTGGATTTTGTTCACCAAAGGTTCTCAGGTGTTAACTTTGAATGTGAATATCTGAACACAAAAGAGCTGTAATGTCGTAATTTTTTATCGAAGTTAAAAAGTGCAGTCATCTTTCTCCTTTGACCACCAACATCAGAACTCTCTACCTGAAAAGTCTGACATCTGACTCATTGTTTATCCTATCGTTTGAGATTTTATCAGGGTCATAAGATAATTGCCTAAGTGATTTTAGAGCCTTTTGAGACAATGTTAAACACGGCACTTTAGAAGCAATCTAGCAAAAGACTCAAGTATTCGGCAGTGGCCTGAACTGAACTCAGTTTGGCCAAAGTATGACTGAAGCAATTGTTATATGAGCATGACAGTTTGATCTGATTTGAAAATCAGATGCCCAGTCCCATTCTGGTGTTCACATTTTGACAGTTCACCATGATGGACCCATCAGTGTACTAAATGTCCTAGTGTTGTACATAAATCCATGATTACTTTCTCTCTGTTTTGAACTATTTCTAACATCCATGTCATGTACCACTGTTATGTTTTTGTTTTACTCATAATATATCATATCAGTAATCAAGTCTTCTAGTCATGGACACTTTTGGACTTTTCCCTCCCCCTACCTCCTCTCTACCATTTAGAAACGCCATCAACCTTCCTTGAACCACCACCACCATCCTTCAGCCTCAAACCATCATTTACCTCCTAGAACATACAAAGAAGTTAAATTCATTTTCAATATTTGATGTTACCAGTTTTTCTAATAGATGCTCAATATGCAAAATGTGAAACATTCCTTGAGTTTCTGACAGATAATAGTCTATAATAAATCTCAAATTTTTCTGAAATAATAGGATGTCTCTGTAATTCAGTCATCTCTGTTTTTTGTTATTGCCATAATATGGCTTAATATTGATTTATACTCAAGTAGATCAACATGTGAGGCATAAACGTGATTATGTGTATATTCATTCAGCACTGCACAATATCAAACCATTAGATATTTTGTTCTGTTTTCTTGCTGAAAGTGGAAGGAAGCAATGTTGAACCTGATCTAGGCTCATTTCCAGTGCTTTGTTTAAAGCGGGGAACTCAGATATATTGTTTCTAGTAATTCATAGTTACATCATGTGAAATACATTCAGGGATTATAGGCTGTTAGGTTTTGAGATTTGTGTTGCAAATGAGGAATGTTAGGTGTAGTCATCTCCTATTGAAGTTTTTTCTTTGTCTGATTTCAAACTTATATTTGCTCATCAAAGTATTTATGAATGAGGTAATTTCACTATAAAAGAACAAGGTCTTGTATTCTGAGCCCAAAACATTATTCACCCACTAGTGAGGAAACTGTTGATCAGCTGTTGCACATAACAGTCCTAATTTCGGACACTACTGACAATATAATACATATAGGACAGCTAGTGGAGACTACTTCCCTTAACTGAATACATGTGTGTTATAAGTTCTATGTATACAAGGATATTTTTTCTTTTTCAACTCTTGTAGCAAGTCTGTGGAATAACAGTAGCTCAATGTGTGTACTTTTCTAATGTTAGTAAATAATAAGTAATCAATAGCATCTTGTGGAACAATACCTACCCCACAGATAACTCCATTTCTGTTGGCATTGTTTTCTCCCAATGATAGTTTGATTGAAGGCGGTGTAATGATTTTGTTTAAATGCTTGTCATGTTGTAATAATGTATCAGGGACTGTTGGTTTGAAAATTTTATCTCATTTATCAATTTATCATCTCATTATTTATTTTGGGCATAATCTATCATCATCTGAGAATAGATTCAGTGTTCTCAGAAATGTACATATATCTTGAATACATTAAACAGCAGCATAACTATTTCATATTGTATTCACAAGCCATGTTGGATTTTGTCAAATTAGTCCCTTTAGATTGATACATTGTACAGCCACAGCACATAGCATAAAATGAGAAGTAATCATATCAAATTCCTGCAAGTATTGAAGTTTTGAACTCAGTTCTTCAACTTGGACATATAACACACAGAATACAGAATCCAACAAAAAGTTGCTTTCTCATTTCCTGTCAACATTTTTTTCTGTTGACTGTTTCTTGTCTGTTTGAGAGAAGAGACATGTGAAACTTGTGTTAATTTAAAGGCATATTACCAAGAATGGCAACAGTCTGTTACTTTAAGTCTAATTTACTAGAAAACTCTTACGCTCATTTTGTTTTTTTATTACTATAGTTTGTTTTTATTACTGTATCTACAGCTTCCTTTATCCTGTGCACATATTGCTTTCCACTTTTTTGTTTGCATATTGATCTGTATTAGTGTTCTGTATAGCTAAATTTCTTGGTTTTGAAATTTATTCGTAATTAATGTAAATATAGAAAGAAACCACTAAACCAACTGAAATGTGAATATTTACATACCTGATATTGACTGTGAGTTGTTCTGTTCTTGTCAATATTGTTGATAATTAAAAAAAAACAGAAAATTACAAACAGAGGATGCGTTTGCCATTTTTTACTCAGTTCCTACATTTCCATGTGTGTGCATGTGTTGTGCTTATGATTGTGTGAGAATGAGAGCTGGCAGGCTGAAGATGGAAAGGAAATACATTGTACATGTAAATTGATTCTTTCTCTGCTGAGTCTTTCGTTACTCTGCTGCCTATCTTATGATGGCATCCCATTGTAATTGTCACGTTGTACTGTCTTTCAAAGATGACTTCTGTCTCAGCTGCCACTTTTTGGCTTTAAAGATTTGTTGGCATGCTTCAAGGATGTGGAGGAAATCATGTGAAAATGAAATTACTCTGACAAGGGAATGATATTACAGCTGTTAGTATTATGGCAAATGAGTGTCTTAATAAGCTTTATTTCGGCCAATAGCAAAAATAGATTGGAAAGGAATTAAAGGCTGTTGGGAATAGGCAAAACACTCAATAGTCCAAAATATGGTATTGGCTGTTCGAGTCTATTATATGAAAATGTGTTAGGGTACCTGGTATGAGCATTGGATATACATGTCTGCGACATACAACTGTTTGCCTATGCAAGAACAGTGACTTAATCATCTAGATGTATAGTCCTTCCCGGCAACAGTTCTTCTCACACGAACTGCATTCACGTATCACTTCCAGATTACCCTGAAAGATACCTTGAAATTGAAAGGAATAATGGAAAATACTAGTAATATTAATGGACAAGATTTACACTGAAAAGGCTTGAAAATTTCTGTTGCATTTAGACCTCATGATGGAATATACACATTATATACATGTACAATATTATGTTCTTGGAAAGATAATAATTTCTAGAGCACAGATCTTCTCCAACAGGTGTTTAACCCTGGAACATCCGTGAATTTTACTAAGTCAGTTCATAAACTTAAGAGGAAGAGCTATGACTAAAGGGTTAGACGTCTGGCTTTCTGCAACGAAAAACAAAAACAAATAATACCTACTTGTCGCTGACTCAATGATCTCTGCTTCTTGGGTAGGTGCAGTTTATTATGCTACGTACTTAAAGTATTCGTGGCAGTTAAATACTCCGGAAGAAGAGTACCGGTAGGCAGAGACGCTGCTGCTTTGAGCGAGATTTCAACAACAACAAAATCAAAATTTCCATCCAAACATTTCTCTGATCAAATTAGGTACGCACTTACAGCCGTGATAATCCTGATCTTTAGGTTGAAAGATTGCATAATATTCAAACACAGGCCTACACACACACATACCAACACAAACACACACGCGTAAGATTTGACCATTGTAACTGCTCGCTGCATTACGTCATTCCGGTTAAGTCTGAAACAGCCAACAAATATAATTTACAATATAACTGTTATTGGTGTTGTGTAGAGAAATTAAGAGAATGAGCTTATTGAGCTTAAGTTGTAAAATAATTAAACAATGATGGTGAAGACAAGGTGGCATAAACAATGTCTGAGGGGTGGGGGGGGGGGGGGG
>JBCEWB010043788.1:0-14504 GCA_039654565.1 Peronia peronii | reverse complement strand
AAAAAAAACCAAAAATGAAGAACATACAGAAATGAACTGGAAAAAAAAAATCAGGTTGAAATCAAGTGAGGTCGCCAAGGACTTGAAAACAAGCACAATTAAACTTGGGTTTTGTTTTAATCTTCGTCCTGACATTCTCCGATCAAAGGGTTCAAAATTTTTGTTGCTGTTGTTTTTTTTTTTGTGTTGCTGTTTTGTTTTGTTCAGTTGTTGTTGTTGTTTTTTTTACGTTGACAATCCTGATTTTTTTTTACGTTGACAATCCTGTACCATTCAAAGTTTTCGAAATTACTGCTGAAGTTCACACTATGACTGTGTTTAGATGAGAGTTGGCCGCATGCCAGGGTATATTAATCTTCTGTCACGTTTCGGAGTGACTTGGGGTTGTCGGGACTGCGCTTCTGAGGGTCTAAGTCTTTTGAGGGGAACATTTTCTATTATTAAGTTTGCGGATGACATCACCATTCAAGGCTCGATTTAAATACTCAGCTGACATTCAGACATAAGAAGACTACAGAAAAATGTATCAAGTGGTGTGATGGCCATGTTTTTTTATTCATGTCAATATCAAGAAAATGAAAGAACTAACTTTTGACTTCAGGAAAATCAAGATTTTCACCCACCCATTGAAATTAAAGATGAACGTGTCAAATAAGTAGAAGCACAGAAATATTTGAGATCGGCTGTCAATTCAAAACTGAACTGGCATGATCATTCCTCTTTCATCCACTCAAAGATGAATAAATGTTTATCTTATAAGAACATTAAAATTATTTGATATTGACAACATCTTGATCAATAAGTTTTATAAATATAGAGTATTAGAACTTTTTGTACTATGCACCCACTACATAATCAACTGAAATATAGCAAAAGAACTGGATGTTTTTTGCATGTAAGAATTAAACATGAACCTTATAGAAATTCTTTTCTGCCATTAGCGGTATGCTTATCAAGCTGAGATCATGTTCCTTGAGTTTGCCTTGTTCTGATAATATTCCTGATATTTTTGTCCGCATCTAATGTGTGAATGTATCCTACAAATATATTTCTCTTCAACTGTGAATATAAAAGTAAAAATAAAATTTATCTTATGTCGACTTCATGAACTGTGTATTTATCATTACCCATCATAAAGCATAAAATGTAACAGAAAATAGGAAAGAAAAAAATGGTACATGTATCTGCAATATTATCTCCAAAGTCGATTCTAATTTTTTGTTGCTGAAAAACATGTCAAAAAACATTTATTCATGAAATGCAACTCTATTAATTTTCAAAATATTTTATAAAAGAATGACAACACTCTTGCCTTTAAATCTGCAAGTTAAAGTAAACTATATATAATCCTTGTGGACTTTGAAGTATTAATTCAGAGGGTAGGCCTGTAATTTGGATTGATAATAACAGGGCACTAGTGTGGTAAACAAATGGACCCTTGAAAGCCTAATTAATTGTCTTCAGTCGACTGCGACTGTTTTGAAAAAAATTGCATTTGCATGAATTAAAGACACTTTTCTATGAACCTTAATATGATCCTTACTACTTGCATTGCTTTAGTTCACATTTTGTGAATTTTGCACATAAGACAGTTTGGCTTTCAGTGATCACACTAGAATTTTCTCAAACAATGGAGGTGGCACTTAGGACACAATAGACTTTCAAGGATTGCAATGCCATTTCCACCCTTCCATGGGTGTGAATGAAGCTGAAACAAAATCATTTTTCACTAATACTCTACTGCTCAGATATCACTATGGCCTGTTGGATAACAGTAACTGAAAGCAGGCTTGGGAATGAATGTTAATGGATAAAAATATCGACATGGATAATAGATTTGCCTCCCTTGTCATCCTCCTTGTCAACAACATCAGGTAACAGCAGTAGTAGAAAATCAATGACATGCAGTCAAACTATTAATAACTCTTTCTATACTTCACCTGGGACTCTGATTGCAACTATATCTCAAATCAATAACCATTCCGATTATTCATACATAACAGACCACTATAATGGGATCAGGATTTTTATCACATCGGTATGGCCCTACGCAGGGCAGAATCGTAACCAAAAAGGCACAAACGTGTTGTATACAAGCGGACCAGAAAGAGTTAAATACTCTGCGACTGTGTGAAATAAGTTGGATGTTAGAATGGGTCTCGTTCATTGACAAAAATGACTTGTACTGACCATGAGTCACAGCAAGCTAGCTTTAACTGTGAATGTCTTGGTACAGCAAAGTAGTAGCTAAATAAAATTTTTTAACAAAGTAGAGAACACTCATTTCCCTTTCTGCCGAAGCCCAAAACTCCATTCAAATGAAAAATGAGATGCAACATGATGAAATCAGGTGCTCGTCAAATGACAAGTGGAGAAATCATTTTTTTTTTTTAACAGTGAGTGAATTTTTAATGCAATTTTTTTTTTTTTTTGTGCACATTTAAAATTTATGTATTTCAGAGTTAAATTTGCTAAAATATACTGAGTATGAGACTGAGCAGTGAGAATTGTGATTTAGCAACATGATCTAAATGAGGATTAATAAGGATTAACCAAACTAATTGGCTATTTTCTCACTAAATTCAGCTGCAGACACCCACATCATCTTTAAATGTCAAAATCTACTCAAAATAGAGCCAAAATTTTTTACAGAAAGAAGCAGATATGAATATGCCTTAGTTTAATGTGATGCCACTAGCTCAATATGTTCAAAATAGTTAGCAGCCCTCAATTTCATCATGTTGTATCTTAAATTTTACATTATGCTCATTTCACCTGGTCAGGGGGACAAATAGTCATCGCTGCAGCTAAAGAAAGCCCAGCTGTTTGAATATCTCAGTATCGCATGGAAGGGAGGATCTAAACACAAAAGCCTATATTTCTCTCACCCGTACATCCTGCGTCATCTTGAATTTGTGAGTTACTTCAAAACACACGTTGTAATCACTTCACTTCTGTCTCCTGCTATGTTTGTTCAGCACTTTACTTAAACCAATGAAACTGCGAATAAGAAAGTAAGCATTTTTACACACAATGAAATTCTTTTCTAGAACAAAAACAATGGATCTATTCCTTGACATTATTGAAGAACAAAAAACAAAAAACAAAACAAAACAAAAAAAGAGAGCAACAAAATTTTCTCTTCTTGAATAAATAATACTGGATATCAGAAATAAATTGCATGCAGCTGATTTCCAAATTAGGTAAATGACATGATAATCATGTTGGCTAAATGACTCAATCCCTTTTTTTTATCATCACGTGCCAGGCAATTCCACGGGTAATTGATCGGGTTAAATTCAGAGGGGTTAAGTTTTTAAATAAATAAAAGTCATCTAGTTATCTTAGAAGGGACAAGCTCAAAGTTGTGTGTCATGACTTTGAACACCATTGCCTTCAAACACAATACTAAGATTTTCTTATCCATCAGTTAATTACTTGGTAGCTGGCTGATAAGATCGGTAACTGACGCAACACAGACAAAATGAAAAATGAGGACACACAAATTTCACATAAATCTCTGATTTATGCAGGTTTTTTATTCTGATTTTTTTTCTACACTCTTCAAACATGTCATAAAAAAAAACGAATATAGGCATAAAATTTCAAAACTGTCTTAGCAGTTGGTAACTGATGCAACACTCTTCAAATTTGGTGATAATTTTGCAGAGAAAATTATGCTTAATCTTATTATTATATGTCCTAATATAATCAACAAAATATTTACAGATTAAGATTAAGGCCGAAACCATATTGGTCCGTCCGATTAGCAGCCAGCAAAAGGTGGGCGGCTGTCAGAGGAAAAAATGTAAACATAGTGAATCCGTCAAACTGTCACCTTCCAGCGGAATATTTAAATGTGAGCATGTGGTTGTTGTTTCTCAGTGGTGCCTGTAAAGAAAAAGTTTGCTTTATGGTGGTGATGGAGATGAAGAAATTTACCAAGCCGTTCGATGTCAGTACATCCAGTAAATAAAAGCAAAGGAATACAAATAGGGAATATCATTATTTAATGTCTCAGCTGTGCAACAATGATAAAAAATTCAAAAATGATTTGCATGTGTGTGAGAGAGAGGAAGAAAGAGAGTATTGCTAGCCACTAGGCCTACGTTTGTCAGGCAAAGTTGAATTTTCTTTTAAATTAAAGAATCATTTTATAGGCAATAAATCGCAAAATCTTCGCACCTGCACCTAATTTTTGGTTGCTGATTTCAAATCTGTTATCAAAAATAACATTTAATTAAAAAAAAAAGGGGGGGTTAATTTTTGCGATTTTACGCTCCGCCTGGGCTATTTTTAAGACATGTGCAGGGAAGTGAACGAAGTTTGTCCGGCAAGTCAAAAGAAGTGGAACATGCCGCACTTCAATCTGACTGACCTCTGCCAGCCGGCAACAGCCGAAGATGACTATAATTACACCGTCGTATATTTTCCTTCTTGCACCACTTCAATCCGTGACTTTGCCACTGATTTTTGTCAGATTGACAGACCAGTATATTTTCAGGCTAAAGCTCTTCTACATGTTTGCAGATTCTACAGTCTCCCAAAACAGCACTTCATAGCAGCAAGCTAATGCACTGCCATGGAGCTCAGAGAATCATTGGCAGGAAAATGACTATTTTCCATTACAGTTGATAAGCGATTGTTTTTCTGCAGTCGATGTTTCTGTCCATCTACCGTGACATTGATAAAATCCATTTTTCCTGGAAGCTGTCTGAAAACCATGTCATTTTCATAGAATTGTTGTACAATCCTGTCAATTTTTGAAGCTTCTTTTTCTTTTCTTTTATTTCTCTTGAATTGGGGTACAACACAAAGATGTTTCAGTTTCTTAACTGTGTGGCCTACTTTTGCTGGCTTTTTGGGAGAACTCCTGTTGCTCTCTTCATTATTTTTCAAAATGTCTGCCTGCTTTCCAAATGCTGAAACACGAAGGATAGGAGACTGTGGCAGACTACATGTCACAGGGGTTTTGCTTTTGACCTGAAATTCTTTATTCTGTCTTTACTTTTCTCACTGTTCCCCTTGCTTCTGTCTTCATACTATTGAGACCATTATAGCTGCCTATTTCTCTGCTGCTTTTTGTTCTTATCTTTCATCTGAGAACTGTTGTCTTTTCTCCTGACGCATGCGAGCTCTATGGTCATGTTTTTTCTTTTTTCTCCAGCTGATTTAGGCCTCCTGAAAGGGCAAATGAAAATATATTAATAATATAACCATTAGGTAGCTTATATTATAAATATTGTATTATTATATTATGAACACCTACAGATCTGAATATAGTCGCTCTTCAAAAATAAATATATCTCATAGAGTGATACAAATCCCAACTTGAAAAACTAATGCCATTAATGCAAAATAATTACTGGTGTTAACATCAGAATTTTCAGAAATTGATTACCATTATGTCACCTGAATTCTGAATTATGACAGACAAACATGATAAATAAAATGGCATAATAATTGAGCATTTTAAACAATATTGGTCAGATAAGACTTACCACGGAGTCAACAAAATGGTTTATTATAGAGTCTTTTATGTCAGTTACCTTGCATCAGCTACCATGCAAAGTCTATGAAAGAGAAGTTCAGATCAAATGCTTGGTATTCTGCCTTCATGAGTAATTCAACTGTTAAGAACTCAAGGTATATCATCTTTGATGGATATTTTTTAAAGAAACTAGAAAATTTTTATCATTTTTTGGCAATTGACGCAGCAAAGTTGCCCCCACTAATATGAAGTGGCTCACAAACCATAATTATAAATTTGTGGAATCAAATGTACACTATAACATAAAGAAGAAGGTTCATTTGATGAAAAAAAGTAGTTTAACTCACCACTTGATTGGAATTATTTAACCAGTTGTGTGGGTGTCAATTTTTCGCTATCATAACAGAGCCAGCACCACCTCCTTGGACACACAGCTTTCAAAATGACCGCCACTCATGTGATATGCATTCAGCACAAAAATACAGTTTGTAGTGAATGCAATAATCATCAGTAAAAAGAAATAGAACAATTTTTATCACATACACAAATCTAATTTGAACCCCTTCGGTTGATGATTTTGTGGAATTGCCCTACCATTAATAAAAGTCATGACTGCACTTGTGCCTGACTGGATAGTTGTTGGATTTTTTCATGCATGATTTTATCTTGAAATGTTTTGGACAATGATATTAAAAAAATGATCATAAGAAACAGCGTCAATTGATAGACCTCAGACGTTTTCATGCATGCTTATCTTGAAGTTGTATGTCACTGATGTTGCCAATTAAATAAATACAGTGACTAGATATTCACTGGCCTATTTCACACATGATTTTACTTAGAAATTATTGAGTGGTATATATTTCAAGTCAATGAATACAGGAATGATAATCATTGAATTATATGTTATGATTTTATTTTGAAGTTTTTTGTCACTGATATTGTTCAAATGAATAAATACAGTGATTGCATATTCACTGGACTGAAAAAAACAAAAACAAAAACACTGCAGGTAATCACACAAGAAAACATTCACTACTGTGATCTAATCTCAATCTTGAGTGATTTCTCCTTAGCGGTGGAATGAGGATTGATTTTTGCTCTAATGTTCATAAGACTGATGTGGATGGTAGTTGGGGGAGGAGGAGGGGGGAGGGAGGCATCATACTGAAAGCTTTAAATTCAAGTAAATTGTGGATTATAACATGAACGATCAAAAATTTTGGCCTCACACTACAATCCTTTTTATCTACTACAGATGATTTGTTCTTGTGGAAGGAGATGTTGAAGTATGGGAAGAAGGAATCTTGTTGAAACTCTAGTCTGAGTGAATATGGTGGCCTTTGATGTGATGGCAAAAAAAAAAAAAATTAACAGAAAAAGTAATTACTACAACTGCTCATCAGTGATAGATTGCTAATTATGGAATGGAAACATGGGACACATAAAGTCATGATACCCAACTCAAAACCTTATTTTTTCAAACATTATGAAATCAAAGTATTTTGTTTTGGTGATTTATTACAACAATACTAAGAAGCTGACCTTAAAATAAATATAAACATCTATATACACTCACAGAGGAAACAGTGGCAACAGCATTCTTTACATGATAGTGCCCTTAATAATCAACATTAGGCATTAGGAAATACATAACATAGCAACATACCAAAATGACAATAGGTTTAAAAAAATAAAACTCAAAAAAAGATAATGTCTGCATTCATTCGTCTACTTGTGCCTTTCAACTACCTCGTTGTTGCCTACATAGATCTAGATCTACGTGATTTGAAAAAAAAAATTCTCCAGGAACCTAATTCAGCAGTTCCTGTCAATTGCCTTGAAATCATTGCCAGTGGTGTTTTAGGACCTTTAATTTCATTAGTCTAAAAATCATGCTATCTTGACATATAGCAATTAATATTTCCCAAGACCATCATTATTTTGTTAAATTGTATTAGATATAGAGATCTATTATTACTATTATTGATCAGACTCTTATCTCTCACATCAGACTGTAAGCCTAAAGGATCAGCTGTCAATCTAGTGTAAACGATACGAATCTTGAGTCTACTTAATTAGCATCTTTATGAACATTAATGCACGTAATTTTTAATAATTACACTGACTTTTTTGTTATAATATTGTTTGATACTGAATAATAGTGATAATACTCCAATGCTCATAAAGGCTTATTCTTTGGACTGCGTGGTGACGCACTGTCGAGTTTGGAGAGAGACATGAACATTTCGATTTCTCCTTCGCTTCTAGGACCGCTGCCTGTCGCCTTTTTTTTTTCTTTTTTTTCATCTAGATCTAGATCTACATCTAGACATTCCCCTCGTTTCGTGCCTAGATCTACATCTACAATGTGTCATGATGTAGACTAATATTTTTTGCAATAACCCGATCTAATATGTAATCACAGTGCATGTCTATCACTCTTCTCGCATTGACCAAACTTCAATGGTTTCTGTTCATGTTGTTAATACGACTGTCTCTAGCCATTCTTGGCCCATAGAGATCTAGATCTAGATCTATAACCGAAGCAGGAATACTCATAAAATGACATCGATCTAGTTTAACTGGATGAAACGCCATATTCTAATCTGCCTGTCTAGACTCACCAAAGTAATAATAATAGGCCTAATAATAATAATTATAATACTTACGAAACGAATGTCATCCGCTGACACTAGATCTAAATTCTAGATCTACAATAGATCTAATCACTCTTGAAAAAACAGAAAACGTCTGCCCTGACGCTGTGAGATACCCAGTGGTGAAAAAAACGAACACTACCGGTACCAATGTTTTTCCCCTCACACCACACGTTGTTCCGTTACGAACGCGACGAACGTGAGTCAGTCGATGGGCAACGTTATACTAAACTTGTGTATCGAATATTCAAATATTGCTATGTCTGAGTCTCCTGTATAATTTATGACATGCAGTGTAGACGTTTGTTGTCAGTTTGACATGGTCAAGTCTGGGTTTCTTTTTCCCTTGTTATCCCTGTTTCACCAGTGCAATAGATCTAAATTACTTTCTGAATACAATCATTCCAAGCAATGCAACAGAGATAAAGATAAGCTGCTCTTCATTAATAAGCCTGCTATGTATCCAGTATCTTTTTATATGAAATTCATTGAAGATTTTAGAACATAACTTTAAAATGTTGACTTGGTAATTAGATACAGCTGGTCAAACTGAATAGTTCCATGAGAAAATTCTATAAATTCTAGACTCTATCATTATGTGTTTTCCTGCCTGACTGCATGAAAACTGTGGGCGAGAAGTACAATTTTGCTGCCTCTAATTATGTGAATGTGCTATTTGTTAGGATGGTGTACATTTTCTTGTAGCCATTGCAATGCATACGTACTGCCCTGAACCGTTGGAATCGATACAGACGTGATCGTGTCACAGTGTCCTCCAGGCAAGGCTAGCTAGACCCACAGAATAGGCCTAGACCTAAACCTCCGCAATGTGTGAAAGTTTATCACGTGATCACCTTTTGACCTCTGAGATTTTAATTATTATCGGGCCTATCCGCGCTGTTGTTTTCGTTTGTGAAGTTTGGTCCGGGTGAGCGCATTACTGGCATAAACGAAGAGATGTTGTCAGTTATTAAGTGGATTTTGCGTAGGCCTACATAATTCGGATTTTATTATCATTCCTTGTGCTAAACATTTTGTTCATACATACAGACTTTGCCTGCAATCTGTTTAGCTCGCGGCCGAGATAGGTAAATCTATCGGATTATTAAAAATTTATGAATCAATGAAGCTAAATTTTGTGAGAAGTAGCGTCTCGAGATAACCACCAACAAGGAGGTTGAAAGACGTAAAGCAACAAGCAAGCAAGTAGCGTCTAACCGCCTACCGTATCCTTTCTGGATAAAATTATCTGATATCTAAAACAGTCAAAATGTCGTGACAAACTAATGAATTACTTAATGAGGCATTCTGAAATATGGCTCTTACCAAAAAGGGTTTTTGTTTTCTCTTATAAGTCCAGCCTTTTCTGTATATGAAAATGGTATCAAAACGTGTATATTATTATGACCATTGGAGGATCGCCATGACTATGTGGTTTGGCGTCTGCTTCATGGTGAAAACAGTGAGGTTGTGGCCGGGATCGACTCGCGGGTCCTCCCAAGAAGGATGGAAGGACAAGAAGAGCAAAAAACCTGCATTATTTTTTTCAGTGATTCAACGATCCGCTGGGTAGAGAAGTCCGACGTCTAGCCTTCTCAAATAAAGGCAAACATATTTCGGAGGTCGTGTGTGTACTTTACGCATATTAAAGAATTCTTGACAGTTCGAAATTGATAAAGAGCAGGCAGGGTGCTGCTGTCCGGTAAAAAAATTCCAAATTCCAAATTTCTACCCACAAAAATAAGCAAAAATAGGCAGCCACCTGGAGCCGAGATAATCCCACTTTCTCAAGATTGAAAGGCTTAACAAATATATATATATAGAGAGAGAGAGAGCGAGAGTTAGGTCCATTCTAACGTGCTTGATCAATGGTCATTCAACGGGTGGGCCGGCCTAATGTCAACCAAGATTTGATTCCATCTGGTTGCTGTATGCAGTGATAGATCATCACCTGATAGGATACAGACTAAAAAAATGGATAAAACGCTTGATAATGATCTCTTCTAGCAATATCTTGAGCCCCAGAGATGGACTTTAGATGACCATTTTGAGGCAAAATAAGCTCATGAGCACCCGTAGATTATCAGTGGAAGCTTTCATCAGGCGCTCTAAAATGAAGTTCCACGTCCTACATATAGCAAAATTTTCTTTTACTTTTGCTGCTTCAGAGCACAATTGTGGACTATCTGCCATAGTAAAGGTCAAGGCATTCTTGGTTTCACCAGAGAAAGATATGGAGGCCATACATAAGCCATCGTGAACTCGGAAGTGACTCTATCGGAGTCCTTACTATGAAGAGGAGTAGAGGGCAAAATTCGAGAAAAGATGTGCTCAGAAATCCAGGAAAGGACAACAAAAACACAGAGATCATGGAAAGAGGGCTAGTACGTGCGAAAAGACTGTTCTTTCTAAAAGCCGAACAAAAAACTCTCCATGTCACATCAATGTTCCCTAAATAAGAATAAGAATATATTTAAAGGCTTTTTTTTTTTTTTGGTCACTGTTATGCTATCTACTTGTTTTCTATTTATTTCTAAGCCGGTCCTGACCAGATTTGGCATATATCATTTTCACAACAAGACCAAAAAAAAATAATAATAATAATAAAATACTTATGTGCGGCCCATTCAATGTGTTAGTTTTATAGAAAAATAGATTTTTAGTATAAAAAACGACGAAATTTGAAATTTCACTGCCTCAGTGCCTGGCATTTCAAGAATTTCTAGAAAATTTTCTTTTGCATAACGAAGAGCTGAAAATATGTAACTCTTTTAGACGTTGTGTCAAAGAACATGTTCATCAAGTTTCATCAAGTTCCATCAACGTATGGCGGAGGAGATAGATTTAAAAATTAGCTATTTTAGAGACGCCAAAATCCAAATGGCGGCATTGCCATGGCGACGTTTTGCTTCTAATTTTAACATGCCGAATTCGACAGAAAAGGTTAAAAGTAGTCCATGTGCAATAATAAGCAAAAAATAAAATCACATTCAGGATGCCCGCCCCCAACCCCCAACCACTTACAGTTGAGTAAGTATTTCATTTGAAAGAGGACATTGATTTCTGCACTTTATGCGAATATAGGAGGTTCTAGTCAAGGACCACACTACAAAAACCCTCCCTGGAAATATTCTCCTTAAACTCACAGCCATGAGAGGGAACTGCCAATTCATTAACAACTTTTGAAGGGCTGTCAGAAAGACGTGCAGTCTAAACTGTGTGGGCGTTATTAGACATGGTGGAATAACAAAACAATAATAAAATTTGTTAGGCCTACACTCGTTTTCACCAACAGTTGTCTCTGAAACGTTTGTTGATCGAGAAAGATGTCCTTGCTCCATTTCCTACTGACACCGTTCCGTTTATCGCTATATGGGACACGGTATCTCCATGTTTAATGAGATTTTCAAAACTCCAAGTTGTTGACTCAGTGTCATGAGAATGCAGACAAAGCCACATCTTGATTCAACATCTTCCTCGGGGCGGATGCCGTAGCCGAGAGATTGGACATCTACCTCTCGAGGACAAAATGAAAGTCGCGGATTCGAATCCTACAGGGGGTGGGAAAACATTAGATTTAAAACTACATGTACTTGCTGTTGCTGTTATTGTTGTTGTTGTTGTTCTCAGTGACTCAAAGGTCCCATGGCTTCTTAGAAAGGGAAGTCCGGGGTTTAACCTTCTCGGAAATATGGGCGGATATTTTTAGGAGGTCTCGTATTTACTTTATGCACAAAATCGGATGATGAGCGGAAACGCCGCACACCAGACAAACATTTTAAAAATTCAAATCTCTACCCCCCCCCCTCCCCTCCCCCCTCTCCCCTCCCTTCCTCCGCCCACCCCCAGAAAAACAAAAATATTCTGGCTAAGCTGGGCAGGCACTTCAAGTTGAGATAGATTCTTACGGTTGAAAGGTTACACACATAATATTTCAATTACCTTCTTCTCCCATTTCAAACAAACAAACAAAAAAATATTTCAAATATAATAATATGCAATTATGAAAATAACGCAGTGTTGTTGCTACTGTTTTGTTGTGTGCTGTTTTAACTTGAAATGAACAATGAGTTTATTCCAAAATATTTTATCGTCCCGACCTATTGACGAAGACAGAAAAAATCACAACATGCGGACTTGAAAGCTTCTAAACTGTATCTTTTTGTTTATAATCATAACAGTGTTGGGGAAAACAAATAACAAATCCTGGAATCTGATGTGAAAAAAAAAAACAACAACAAAGCGGTTAGAACAGTGCATTGTGACTTGAAACGATCCCATGTTTGTTAAACATTAGACACGGGTGAGCTTTGTGACGAAAGGCAGAAAATGAACTAAACAAACTCTTGTGATGATGATCTCCGCTCCTTTAACTCAACAAAATGCCTTTGAGTGAAACAAAATCTCAGCCTTTGGGCTCGTATTTATTATCTATTTCAGGGGAACTGACATGATTTTTGTCAAAACAAACGAAAAATCTATTTTGGACTTTTGTTTTCGTTCAAAAGTTCTGCCTTTTCTGAATATTGAAGTAATATTAGAAAGTGGATACCGGTATAATGCCCGTTCTAGGGTGCTTGACTCATGGTCATTCAACGGATGTACCAGTCCATTATCAACCAGGATTTAACTCTTTGTGTTTGCTGTAAGCAGTGGCAGATCATCAGTATTTAACTGGACACAGGGAAAGGATGCACAAAACACTTCATTATGACCACCTCCAACAATATCCTGAATCCAAATTAATGCCAGGGATGGTCATTGGGTAACCACTCAAAGACGAAACAGACTCATGGGCAGACTATCAGTGTAAGCTTTCGAACGCTCTAAAATGAGTTTCCATCTCGGATAAAGAATGAACTTGTTTTATTTCACCTGTTTCAGAATACAGTTGTGGATTATTTGTCCTAGTAAAGGTCACTCTTGGTTTTGACAGAGAGCAATATGGAGGCCACATATAAGTGGAAGAACCCGGAAGGGACTCTATAGGTGCCCCTATAGAGATATGGGATAGGGAGCAAAATTCGAGGAAAGACATGAAGAGAAAGCCAAGAAGGGGGTTGGGGGAAAGGTGAGGGGGGGGAGGGGGGGGGGAAGAGAAAGAGAGAGAGAGCGAGACAGAAGTCATGAAGAGAGGAAAAGAAAGGCCGTTTTGTGATTAAAAGCCGAAATAAAAAAAAACTTCATGTCAATAATAGATTGTACAGTGCTTAGACTTAGAACCTGTAATGTACGGGGATAAAGAGCTATACATACTCTCAATTATTTTTATTACATGTATTAATTTTTTCCCTTAAAAAAACTTTAAATGCATTTTCCTCAAAACCCGAATTTTTGTCACTATTTTGTTATCTACTTTCTTAATTACAGACTGATTCTAACCAAATTTGGCACACCTCATTTTCACAATATGTCAGAAAACATACACATGCACGGCCCACTCTGTTGATGAGTTTTAGAGAAAACAGATTTTTGTTCTGAAAAAAAAAAAAAGGCTAAATCAACCAAATGTGAAATTATGCTCTCTTTTTGTCTTTCCACCTCCTGTGGATGGTTATCTTGCATGTGAAGCTTCACTACATGACATTTTAAACAAATTTCTACAGTCTTCTTTTGCATATGAAGAGCTGAAAATACATGTATGTATCTTTTTAGTCAAATAACAAGCTGACTAAGTTTCATTAAGTTCCATTGATAAGTAGTGGAGGAGACAGATTTCAAGGACAGCCATTTTACTTATGGTGGACAGACAGATATTCAGAGAAACTTAGATGTGGAGACTACATGTAGACAGAAGTGGACAGAAAGGTAGGACATGTTGTTGAGCACAAAGGAGATGAATAATTACAGCTCGCATTCCCTGATCTTCGCTAGAGGATTTCCATGCGTTATGAGCATCATGTGATTTTGAGATGTGAAAACAGGTTTACATATATATATATATATATACTCTAGAAAATTGTGGTTTTTGAGGCATTGATCTTGAAAATCTGTAAGTTTCTTATTACGATACAATCGCTTAAAAACAACAACAACAAAGAAACAAAAAATAAATTCAACAAAAGCCAAAGAGAGATATACTTGAATGTTGTGATTTATGCTGTTTTTCTGTACATGGCATCAAATCAGTCATTAACATGAATTTCACATCGAAATAAATGTAAGCTATAATTTCAGGCATCCATACATGAATATGTAGACAGACACTTCTATGAAAAAAAAAAAAAATGATACTACACATATAATAATACAACATTGTACATGTACATAGTTTCCTCAAGGTGACCTGTGCCAACAAAAAAAAAAAAATATTTGGTTCATAAACTGAATTGCACCACTCTGCCACTTTCCTC